>SZWC01001471.1:265841-285412 GCA_023375785.1 Penium margaritaceum
GCCGCCATGAAGGTGGCCGGCGCATTGGTCAACCCGAAAGGCATCACGAGGAACTCGTAGTGACCATAGCGGGTGCGGAAGGCCGTCTTTTCCACATCATCTGCTGCGATGCGGATCTGGTGGTAGCCGGAACGGAGGTCGATCTTTGTGAAGAAGCGAGCCGCACGGAGCTGATCGAAGAGCTCCTCGGCTCTTGGGAGCGGGTACCGGTTCTTGATAGTCAACTCGTTCAACTCCCGGTAGTCCATGCACATGTGCATCTCCCCCGTCCTTTTCTGCACAAACAAGACAGGTGCATCGTAAGGAGACGCGGATGGGCGGATGAAGCCCTGCTCCGTCATCTCGGTTAGCTGCTTCTTGAGCTCCTGCAGTTGCGCGTCGCTCATGCGGTACGTTGCACGAACATGCGGGCGTGCTCCAGATTTGAGGTCGATGCGATGGTCCACGTCTCGCTTTGGTGGCAGACCCGCCGGGAGGGTGTCGGGGAACACGTCCTCGAACTCCGTCCACACCTTCCGAAGCCCCTCAAGCACCGCGGCAAACTTGCCTTGGGCCCCCGGCTGCTCACGAATCGCCCCATGCGCCACAGCAGGCGCCACGTCCTCTGGTTTGTCGAAATTGTCCTCCACGTCTCGCACGAACGCCAGAAAAATCTGCTCCTTTTTTCGAATCGCGCGCTTGAGCTGCACCAAGTTCAGCATCATAGGCGCCGATTCCTCCTTGCGAGGCACCGACTACTGCGGCGCTTCCTCCTCGCAAGTCTCCTCCTCCGCGGCCTTTTCCTCGGACCACGTAGGCAGGGGATACTCCTTGTCTCCGAGCTTGACTGAGACGGTGCGCGCCTCCCAATTGACAATGGGGTTGTACTTGTGGAGGAAGTCACGATCGATGATCACATCGTAATCTTTCATCGGGCACACCCGGTATATGGTCGTTATGTGAAGCTTCCCCACGCGAATGGAGAGGGGACGGGCTAGGTACCCCACTTCAATCGTGCCTTCCACTTGGTTAGCGGTCCGCTTCTTGCTCATGAGCGTAAGGCCCCACTTCCGAGCACACTCCATGCTCACAAATCTGTGGCTCGCGCCACAATCCAGCAGGCTCCCCACCTTCCCCTTGACGCCTTTCACTCGCGCCTCCAAGAGAAGTGCGGGCTGCTCCACCCCATACCCCGCGTCCCATGCCTTGACCTCAGAAACCCCCATAATTGCCGCAAGGCGTTCGGGTGGGCGGTCAACTGGCGGTTTGGGCTGAGAGGAGCCAGGAGTAACGCCATCTACTCCCGGCTCTCCTCGTTTCCCGACTCCTTTGTTGCTTTATCTGCTTCCTTCGTGGCTTGCTTCCCCTTCCCTTGCCGCTTATCCTTGCCGTCGCCCTTCTTCGGACTCCGACAGTCACGCACAATGTGGCCAGGCTTGCCACAGTTGTAGCACTTGCACTGTTGCAACGCTTCGATCTCCATGGGTGTGTCGTCGCTCTCGGCCCGCTTGCCATAACCACCACCAAAAGAGTTGTGGCTGTTGGCATGAGCCTGTTGTACACGCGAGTCGTACCGTTCCGCTGCTGCGATCATTGCCGACAGGTCGTCGTTAAGGTCGTGCATCACCGTCACAGCGCGGGCGTCGTTCTTGAGGACGTTGCTGTAGTGGAAGCACAATTCGTGGGAGTCGAAGCCACAGTTGGCGACGATCTCACAAAACCTGCGGGTGTATTCGACGACGCCGCCAGTTTGGCGAAGCCGACGGAGCTTGGCACGCGCGTTGTTCCTCACGTCACCCACGGTGAAGCGCTTGATGAACGACTCCGTGAACTCCTTCCACGAGGTCGGCCATTTGAGGGTAGGGTCGCCACTGCTGCAGGTTGGAGCCGATGGGGTTGAGATTCCGGTCGCGGCCGCAATGCCGACGACCATTGCTGCTCCACTGCCGTGTGGATTGGACCGCATCACATCGGCCCACCAATCCAACGATGCCCTTCTCAACAAGGTCACGGCATAGTCGCGGCGTGCCTCGTACCTTGAGGCATCCACGCCGATGGCGGTGAAGTACAATTCCAGTTTGAGTACCCAAGCGTGTAGGGCTGGCCCATCCTTCTTTGATGGGTCGAATGGCTCCGGCTTGGGCGGGCTCGGGACGCCCACCGCAGGTACGTTTGCGGTGGCAACTGCCACTGGTGTTGTCACTGGACGCTTCATGAGCTCTTGATTGAGATACTCGTTCTGCTTCTCCAACAGGTCCATTTTGGCCTGCATGTCGGCGAGCAACTTCTGCAACGCTGTGGCTGCTGTTACTTCGCCTTGTGCGTCAAACGCTGCAGCCATGGAGAACGTGCCGGATGAAGTCATCTCTGCGTCCGTTACAACGTCTTCCTCAACAGGTCCTCCGGTTACCGCCTTGTCACCGGAGTGCGTGGTTGGCCTTGGGCACGGATCCACCAAAGAGAAGAGATGCGTGCTGGTCTACACTGACCAGGAGAGGTTGCCACGTAGATGATTGTGCCCCTGAGCCAAGGGTGGCTCTGATACCAAGTGTGAACCGGGCGCGGTGTGCTAGCCTCAACCGGATGGTATAGGCACCAACCGGCGGCAACGGCGACGAAGAGGAGGCCGGTGCACACCTTCCCGAAGTTGCGGAAGCGTAGGGTCGTCTTGGGGGAGCACGGGAACACGTGTGGCACAGTGAGAGTAAACTGTACTTGTTTTTCAAGTGTCAACATACAAGACTATATGTACATGATGACACATCCTAGGCGACCTGAGGTCGCCGAGCCGTGCGCGGCTCCGTATGGGCCTGGGATGAGCGTTATTTCCCATGTAGCTCATCTTCCCAGCTTTCCAACGCACCAAGAATCGCATCATTCCGTGGAGGAACGGCCGAGATATGGCCGTTTCCGTGAACCATGGCAATCTGCCGCTGGCAGCACCACTAGCGGCGGTGACGGCCGCCCGAAGCGCCCTTGCTGGTAATAACACATCGGGGTGCCATTCCGAAGCGCCCTTGGCCCTCAATGATCCTTGATTCATTGACTAACCAGGTCCCAAGGCGCGCTTCGGCTTTGTTGGGTCTTCCGAGGGTCGAGCCTTGGTCCGTGGGGATGAATTCCCGTCACCATTTTTCCCCTCGGCCGGTCCAACCTTTGGCCGGGCGTAACTTCCTCAATTCTTGATGGATTGACCCCGTTCTTGGGTCGATCTCTCACGGTTTTTCCTGTAGATTCCAAATCCACAGTCAGATTATAAATGCAAAGAAGCATCAAGCCGTGATCAGTGCCGTTGGCACTGTCCGGCTTACAGGTAGGGTGCACAAAGGGCGCTGGGGGAGCCTAGGTGGGGTGCAAGTGGTATGAAGATGGGGCACAGGTGGAGCATAGGTAAGGTACAGGTGGGGCACAATTGAGCGCACGTGAGGAGCAGGTGGGCGCAGTTAGGACAAAGGTGGGATGCATGTGGGGTGCATATAGGATACAAGAAGGACGCTGGTGCGGTGCTATGCGATGCAGTGTGGTGTAGGTGGGACGTAGGTGGGGTACAGTTGGGATGCATGTGGGGTGCAGGTGTAGCGCACATGGGACAAAGTTGGGGCATAGGTGGGGCATAGGTGGGGCACATGTCGGACGTAGGTGTGGTGTAGGTGGGGCGCAGTGGGGTACAGGTGGGCTGCAATTGGGGTATAGGTGGGGCAAGTGGGGCGTAGATGGAGCAAAGGTGATGTGCGGGGGTGGTGTAGGCGAGGCGTAGGTGGGGGGGGCAATTGGGGCACAGGTGGGTTGCAGGTCGGGCGCAGGTGGGGCGCATGTGGGACACATGTGGGACAAAAGGTGGGGTACAGGTGGAGCACGGGTGGAGTGCAGGTGGGGCACAGACGGGTCGCATGTGGGGCGCAATAGGGGCACAGGTGGGACGTAGGTGGGACACATGTGGGCCATCGGTGGACCGCATATGGAACGTATGTGGGGTGTAGGTTGGGCACAAGTGGGATACAATTAGGGCGCAGGTGGGGCGTGAATGGGGCACGGGTGGGATGCGAGTCAGGTGCGGATGGGACACAGGAGGGGTGGGAGTGGGACGCAGGTGGGATGGGGGTGAGGCACGGTACGGGTGTAGGTGGGGAGTGAGTAGGGAGTACGTGGGACAAAGGTACGGCGTGGGTAGGGCGAAGGTGAGGTGGAGGTGGGGTTCAGGTGGGTTATTGGTATCCGCAAGTGGGGTACTGGTGGGAAGTTGGTAGGATAGAGGAGGGGCGGACATTGGGCAAGATGTGACAAAGGTGGGATGAAGGTGGGGTGGAGGTGGAGAAGAAGTAAGGTGCATGCGATGTACAGGTGGGACACAGGTAGGGTGTACGTGGGACGCAAGTAGGGCACACACGGGAGCACCTGGGGTGCAGGTAGGGTGCATGTAGGATGCAGGAGGGTCGCAAGAAGGGCGCATGTGGGGTGCTATGGGGTGCAGTGTGGTGCACGTGGGACATAGGTGGGGTATACTTGGGACGCAGGTGGAGCTAAGGTGGGGTACATGTGGGGTGCAGGTGTAGTGCACGTGGGGCAAAGGTGGGACGTAGGTGAGGCATAGGTGGGACGCATGTGGGACGTAGGTGTGGCGAAGGTGGGACGCAGTGGGATGCAGGTGGGCCGTAAGTGGGGTGTAGGTGAGACAAGTGGAGCGTAGATGGATCAAAGGTCATGCAAAGGCGTGGTGTAGGTGGGCGTAGGTGGGGTGGGGACAAGTGGGGCGCATGTGGGACACATGTGGGGAAAAGGTAGGGTGTAGGTGGGGCGCGGGTAGAGCACAGGTGGGGCGCAGACGAGCCGCATGTAGGACGCATGTTGGGTGTAAGAGGGACACAGGTGGGACGCAGGTGGGCCATCGATGGGCCGCATATGGGGTGTATGTGGGGTACAAGTTAGACACAAGAGGGATACTATTGGGGCATAGGTTGGCGTGAATGGGATGCGGGTGGGATGCGAGTCATGCGTGAGTGGGTCACGGGAGGGGTGCGAGTAGGACGCAGGTGAGGCACGGCACGAGTACGGGTGGGACGTGGGTAAGGAGCACGTGGGACAAAGGTACGGTGCGGGTGGGGTGGAGGTGAGGCGGAGGTGGGGTTCAGGTAGGCTGAAGGTATCCGCAAGTGGGGTACTGGTGGAGCGCTGGAGAGTAGAGGTGGGATGGATGTTGGACGAGATGGGACGGAGGTGGGATGAAGGTGGGATGGAGGTGGAGAAGAAGTAATGTGCATGCAGGGTGCAGGTGGTGCACAGGTGGGGTATACGTGGGACGCAAGTGGGGCATACGTGGTCGCACGTGGGGTATAGGTAGGGTGGACGCAGGTGGGTCATAAGAAGGGCGCAGGTGGGATGCTGTGGGGTACAGTGTGGTGTAGTGGGACATAGGTGGGGTACAGTCGGAGATATGTGGTGCTAAGGTGGGATACATGTAGGGTACAGGTGTAGCACACGTGGGACAAAGGTGGGGTGTACGTGGGGCATAGGTGGGGCGCATGTGGGACATAGGTGTGGTGCAGGTAGGCCGCAGTGGGTTGCAGGTTGGCGGCAAGTGGGTGTATATGGGGCAAGTGGAGCATAGATGAAGCAAATGTGATGTGCTAGTGTGGTGTAGGTGGGACGCAGGTAGGGGGGGGCAAGTGGGGAGCAGGTGGGTTACAGGTTAGGCGTAGGTGGGGCGCATGTGGGAGACATGTGGGGCAAAGGTGGGGCATAGGTTGGGTGCGGATGGAGCGAAGGTTGGGCGCAGACAGGCCGCATGTGGGGCACATGTGGGGCGGAAGAGGGGCGCAGCTGGGATCCAGGTGGGACATAAATGGGCCATCTGTGGGCCACATATGGGGCGTATGTGGGGCGCAGGTTGGACACAAGTGGGACACATTTGGGGCGCAGGTGGGGCGTGAATGGTGCGCGGATGGGATGCGAGTCGTGTGTGGATAGAATACGGGAGGCGTGCGAGTGGGACGCAAGTGGGGCACGGGTCAGGCACGGCACGAGTGTGGGTGGGATGTGGGTAGGGAACACATGGGACGAAGGTATGGCGCGGGTAGGGCGGAGGTACGGTGGAGGTGGGGTTCAGGTGGGTTGTAGGTATCTGCAAGTGGAACATTGGTGTTGCGTTGATAGGGTAGAGGTGGGGCGGACATTGGGCGAGATGGGACAGAAGTGGGATGAAGGTGGGACGAAGGTGGAGACGAAGTAAGGTGCATGCGGGGTGAGGGTGGGGCACAGGTGGGGTGTACATGGGACGTAGATGGGGCACACACGAGCGCACGTGGGGTGCAGGTGGGTCTTGGATAGGGTGTAAGTGGGGCGTGGGTAGGGTGTAGGTGGGTGCACATGAGGTGCAGGTAGGACGAAGGTTGGGCCTCGATGGGGCACAGGTAGGGCACATGTGAGCGTAGCTCAGGCGTAGCTAGGGCCCACGTAAGGTACAAGTGGGACGCGGGTTGGACGTAGATAGTGCACAAATGGGGCAAACGTGCGGTATAGGTGGGGTGCAGGTGGGGCACAGGTGGGACGTAGGTAGGGCGCAAGTGGGACGCAGCTTGGCCACATGTGAGTTGCATGTGGGGTGCAGGTGGGGCGCACGTCGGGTGCATGTGGGGTCCACGTTACATGTTGGTAGGTCACAGGTTAGGCGTAGGCGGGACGTAGGTGGGATATGATAAGGGTGCAAGAAATGCTCATGTGGGGCGTACTGGGGACACAAGTGGGGTGCCGTAGGGCGCATGTGAGGAACATGTGGGATACAGTTGAATGTACATAAAGAGCAGGTGTGCGCACATGGAACATAGTGGGACGCAGGTGAGGTGCATCTCAGACGCAAGTGGAGTGCAAGTGGGGCAAAGTGGGGGGTAGGTAGGATGTAGGTGGAGCTCGAGTGGGGTACAAGTATGATGAAGGTAGGACGCAGGTGGGGTATAGATGGGGTGAAGGTCGAGCATATGTGGGACGTAGGTGTGGCACATGTGGGATGCGGTTGGGGCACAGGTTGTGAGCAAGTGGGACGCAGGCGGGGCAAGTGGGGTGTAAGTGGGGCCCACGTGATGCCCAAGTGGGGTGCATGTGGGGCACAGGTGGGGGGAATGGTGGACACAGGTGGGTCGCATGTGGGACACATGTGGGACAAAGGTGGGATGTAGGTAGGGCGAAAGTGGGATTTAGGTGGAATATAGGTAGGGTGGAGGTGGGGTACATGTGGGGCATAGGAGGGGCGTAGGTGGGACGCAAGTGGGATGCAAGTAGGCTGCAGGTGGACCGCATATGGGATGTATGCGGGGTGCTGGTTGGGCGTAGGTGGGGTGTTATTCGGGCATAGGTGGGGCGCGAGTGCGGCACGGGTGGGACGCAAGTGGGGCACTGGTGGGGCGAGAGTAGGGCGCAGGGGGTGCGTGGATGGAACACAGTACGAGAGCAGGTAAGTTGTGGGTGGGACAAATATGGGGTAAAGGTAGGATGTAAAAGGGACGATGGTGAGGCGAAGATGAGGTACAGGTGGGATGCTGGTGGGGTGCAGGTGGGACAGAGGTAGGATAGAAGTAGGGTGCAAGTGGGAAGCAAGTGGGATGCAAGTGGGGTGCAGGTGGGTTGCAAGTGGGGTGCATGTAGGGTGCTGGTGAAGCGCATTTGGGGCGCACGTGGGGCGTAGGTGGGGTACACGTGGGATGCAAGTGGGTGTAAGTGGGGCAAAAGTGGGACACTAATAGGGCACACATGGGGCACACGTGGGATATAGGTGGCGCATAGGTAGGATGCATGTTGGGTCCCGATGGGATGCATGTAGTGCACATGTGGAGCGTAGTTGGGATACAACTATGGTGAAGGTAAGGCGCAGGTGGGACGCAGGTGGGGTGCAGGTAGGGCGCAAGTAGGACGCACGTGCTGCATAGGTGGGGTACAGGTGGGACAAAGGTAGAGCACATGTGGGACGCAGATGGGGCGTAAGTGTGGTGCAGCTTGGCCACATGTGGGTCGCATGTGCGGTGCATGTGGGGCGCACGTAGGGTGCAGGTGGGGTCCAGGTTAGGCGTTGGTTGGGTACGGGTGGGGCGCACGTTGGATGCAGGTGGGATACAATAGAGACGCATGAAAGGCTCATGTGGGCATACTCGGGGTGCAAGTGGGACGAGGTGGGACGAATGTGGGGTGTAGGAGGAGCACAGGTGGGATGGAAGAGGCAGGTAGGTGGGGCACAGGTGGGGCGCAATTTGGGTGCACATGGGGCGCAGGTGGGGTGCAGGTGTGGCGTATGTTGGACGCATGTGGGGTGCATGTTAGGCACTGGTGGGGTATACGTGGGGCACAGGTGGGGTCCTGATGGGGTGCAAGTAGGACGCAATTGGAGCATAGGTCGGACACATGTGGTATGCAAGTGGGGCGTAGATGGAGCACAGGTGGGGTGCATGTGGGGCATAGTTGAGCGTACTGAGATGACTCATGTGCATCCAATGGGACCGGTTTTATGTCAAATGGTGAAGGTTCTAAGAAGTTACCTCCGGGTTTGTCAAGCGGCCATGGACGCCCGGCCACTGACAAGAGGGCTACGGGTGAGTCTCGCTATTCGAGCTCACCTGTCGGGCTGGCGAGCGGAGGTTGCCGACGCTCATCAACCAGCGAGGGCAAAATGCCACTTGAGCCCAGAAACAACACAATAACCTAACAAGTAGTTTGGAACCTAACTAGGCATGACAAAAATGACATGTGTCAGAACAAAGTATAATAGAAAGAGGACAAAACTAGGTGTGCCAAGAGACAATTCCTAGTTTGTCGAGTGGAGCTGAGACACTGCTAAGAGGAGGGAGGCGATCACATGAGGGACAGGTACTGATGTCGCCCGTCCACTAGTGGCGTGTTCGCTTACTGTGCGTCACCCCCACTCCCGGCGTCAGCAGGCCCCACACACTCATGGACACAATGGGGTTGCAAACATGTACAGAGGAGAATTAACATGTCCCCTTGGCTATGAGTGTGAAGGGTGTGTAGCAAATATGATGCAGTTGAAGCTGAAGTGTAGTGAAGGGGAGGGCTTTGGTGAGGAAATCTACAAGTTGAGCGTCACCACTGATGGGAAGGACCGCACTGACTTCAACTACTTCTCTCACGAAATGGTGTTCTGCGCTGATGTGCTTTGTGCGTGGGTGCAACACACCATCATCTGCAGCAATGTGGCGTGCGGCAGATCTGTCGCTATGCAGAGGCACAACAGGTGCATTCAAAACCAACTCTTCAAGCAGTCGTGCCAACCAGATGCCCTCACATGCTGCTTCACCCAGAGCCATGTATACTACCTCAGCCACACTACGTGCCACACACGCAAAACACATACCCACCACGACTACGGGCCTAACGTTCACGTGCATAGTCACTGTCACAAAACCCATCCAACAGGGGACTCGGTGAGGGAGCAAAGACCAAGACAAAGCCAGTAGTGTCTAGCATGTAGCGCACCAACTTCAACAATGCCTTGAGATACGTGGTGCATGGCTGCTTCCCGAACTGAGCTAGCATGTTGACTGCACAAGATATGTCCAGGCGTGTGGTGGATGCAAGGTAAGAGAGACTGCCAATGATCTATCGGTACATGATAGGATCACAATCTGGTCCGTAGTCGGTAGTGCGCATATCCAGAAGATGGGCATGTATATGAGGGCTCATGGGTGAGTGTTGTAGTGGGAGACATGCACGAGATGTTGGAAGCGTGTAGTGAGATGCGCCAAAAATCGTCTCTGATGCAATGTGAGAGTGCGTGCAGCCCTGTCCCCGATGATGGTCATTCCCAAGAAATTGCTGGCTTCCCCCAAGTCTGTCATGTTGTAGTGCTGAGTGAGCACTCCTTTTGTGCGTGTGATGAGTGTGAGTGATGAGGACATGATCAGAAGGTCATCAACTTAGACCAAGAGCACTAATGGTACACCTGTGTCCCAACGGATGAAGCAAGATGGATCACACACGTTATGGATGAAGCCACCAGTGTCCAGGGTGGTGCTGATCTCTTTATTCCAGCACCTAGGTGCTTGCTTTAGCCTGTAGAGAGCTTTCAGTAGCAACCACATGCGTTCAGTGCCATCCTCAAAACCTTCTGGTTGTTTCACATATAGCTCCTCTTCTAGAAGACCGTTAAGAAAAGCATTTCCACATCCATTTTGTGAATGTTCCAGTCTTCATGTGGAGCCACAGCCAACAATGCACGATTGGTGCCATACTTCCCGACTGGAGCATAGGCGCCAGTGAAATCTTGCCCTGGTATGTGGTGGAACCTCTTTGCCACCAGGCTGGCTTTGTATTTTTCAATCATGCTTGCCGGATTTCTTTTGAGCTTAAACACCCACTTCACATCAACGGTCTTTCGACCAGGTGGGAGAGGGACAAGTTGAAACACTCTGTGTTCAAGTTAGGCATTGATTTCAGCAGCCATGGCCTTTTCCCACTTTGTTGCGTCAGTGCGCCCCCTTGCCTCAGTCAGGGTCAGCGGTTCGACAGTATCATGGTTAGTGCTTCCATTCATGTGATAGAACTGTCTGAATTTAACACGGGGAATATTCCGTAGGGCTCGCCGCTCAGGCTCTGGAGCAGGCGGTGCTGGTCTATCAGTGCTTATATTTGGGAGTTGGTCCTTTAATCCAGGAGGTGACTGGGGTGCAATGGACTCAGTGCTAGCCAGATCCGATGGAGTAAGAAGATCCTTTGGAACGGGATTGTTGCCTCCCTTTTCTTGTTGTCCAGTGTGGGGTGGGACTCTTGCTTCTCGTGAGACAAAGATGGCACACTCGCATAGTGAGGGTAATGCTCGGGTGGTGTCAGATTAGGCACATGTCTGAATGTGCAAAGCTGTTTGAAGGGCATGTGCTCCAAGAATGAGGCATCTTGGCTTTCAGGAAAATCATGAATAGTGGGGTCCCAAAACCGCCATGCCTTTGAAGCATGAGACACCCCCACAAATACACACCACCGCCCTCGAGGGCTGAGTTTGTGTTCTCTTTGTGGCCTGGAAAACCAGACACACGCCATGGTTCTCCACACTCTTGCGGGTCGAAGGTCCGCCTTTTCCCTCAACCACCATTCCCAAGTGGTGACTGACTTGGGTAATGGACCTTGTGGGGATCTGGTTCCACACCCAGGTGACGTACTTTGCTTTTTCTGAAAACCCAAAGGACAAACCCAACTCGGTGAGCAAAGTGTGTAGTGCGTCACCCAAATTTCGGTGCCATCTCTCTGCCACCCCGTTCTGATGTTCTATCCCTTGTGTCTTCAAGACTGCCATTAGGGAACCCATGAACTCCCCACCTTTGTCGATACGCAGCTTCATCAGTTTGCATTTTTTCTGATGCTCTGCAAGTAGAATCCAACAGTGATAGCCTGTTGGGTTTCTGCTTTGGATTTGAGTAGAAACGTCCAGCAAAACCAACTAAAGTCATCATTCAGTGTCAAAATATATTGCGAGCCGTACTGGACAGACGCCACGAGCATTGGTCCTGTGAGGTCAGCATGGACCAGTTCAAGTGGAGCTGTGCTGTCTCTTTCTGACTTTGGAAATGTCTGTCTGTGAGCCTTGCCCTCATAGCATTCGAGGCATGAGTCTACTTTGAGACCATGGGGACAGTCGTCTCGACTAAGTCCATGTGCAGACGAGTGTTTCAACATGGAAGTAATGAGGTCAAGCAGGATCAAAAAGCATGCACCGTTGCTTTTGCGTTACTGTGGACATGTTAGCCTAGCGGTCAAACTGTCCTCCAAACAACAAGTTCACTTTCAACTTTGGCACGTATAACACACTGGTCAACCAAATCACCCGCCCGGAGCCTGCAGTGCCACACTGGCGACACCCTCCACTGCCAACACTTCCCTTGAGCCAGCTTTCACTCCCTCAACATCATGCATGGGATACAGGGACACAAACAGTGACCTGTGCGGCGACATGTGATGCGAAGCAGCAGTATTAAACAACCATTCATACACGGGCAACATGTGTGATGTAGTGACATGCGTGTGACCAAGGCGCTGACCTGACCCCTGTGGTGTGGCAGTGGGCTCGGGAGGCTGCAGCTCCATGGGTGTCGCCCATCCGATGGGTGGTGCTGCATACGGCTGCTGTGCCTTTTCCATCTTGGTGTACACGCGTTGTGTCCATGCCGGTGCGAGTATAGGGGTGGTGGATTTGGGTGGCATGTAGTACGGGCCCTAATACACCGCCACGGTCCTGGGCCATCTGAGGCATCGCCGGCGGCTGCAGTGCGGATGGCCCAAAGGTGGGCGCCGAACGGAGTAGGAGCACGTGGTCCCATAGGAGCCTGAGTCGACCAGGCTGGTGGATGCAGTTACTGGCCCAGGTGTGGGCGGGAGATTGGTGAGAACTACTGCTGCTGAGCTGGCGGGGTCACAATGCGCTGAAGCTCTAGGCATGCTCTCCAGAAGTGGTCCGCCTGTCCGTAGAAGTTACAGGTGCATCCTCCTCTGCCCCGTCCGTGACCTCACCTTCCGCCAGCCTATGCTCCTGTGCCCCCTCCACCTTGACCACACACATGTCCAGTGGCTGTGGATGCACTCGACATTGCCTGATGCGCGAATGCACTGGGTGTAGGAGTGCCAGTTCGCGCGCTTCCCCACACACAATGTCTTTGTAGTGCCAAAGTTCCACAAAGACCACAGCCAAATTTGTGCTTTCTATGTCAGTGACACAGAGCGGACGTAGAAGGGTCCACCGGAACTCCCTTTTTGGTTCTCCCAAGTGTAGGAGTACCGGATCCAACCACTCCAATACGGAAAAAGGGGCTCCGAGACCCAGGATGCGGTGGTGGATGTCCATCGTTGCATCCCAATACTCTTCAATGGGTATCCTGGTTTTTGGGTACAGCCCCTGCAGCCTGTCACGCAGGGTTATCATCAGTGCCATCGCGCACTCCTCCTGCCATATGGCTAGGTGCTGCCACGCTTCGTGTGGACGTGCTGCTCCGTTACGTGGGTTTGTGGGATCCTCGCCTTTACCGCCGAAGTGTAGATGCCGGATGTAGCAGGCTTGGTTGTCGGACAACGCGTGCACCAAAGTGTTGAACGGCTGAAGGAGGACACACTCGTCTGTGTCATTGGCTGCTGATGAGGTGTAGACTTCCTCGAAGCCATACTCCGTCGCCCATGCAAGGAAGATGTCCTTCCAAGCGAGAAAATCCCGCGTGCCGAGCGGCGGAGGTGATAGGTCCTTTTGAGACATGACCTTGGACAACTCCTCCCATGTCACCGTTGTGGCGGCGGGTTGGTTGGAGGGACGACTTCCATTGGGGTTATTGTTGCCTTGCGGCACACGTCTGACATTGCTCATGATGGCGGCGTGATGGTTCTCTCCTTTCCTTTTCATCTTTCCGCCAACTACGGGAAGGACAAGTTGTTACCTTGCCCCCTCTACTCCTCTGTCCACTCTTGGACGACGCGTGCTAATGTCGGACGCCCTTGTGCCTCGTCACTTCGTCATCCTGCTTCGGGATGCCTCAGTTCCCTTGAGATCTCGGCCGGCACCGCCCCATGGGAGATCTCGGCTGCTCTCCTTTGGCTCCTCTCTAACGTCGCACAGGTCTCTGAGCCCTTTACAACCTGCTTTGATCACCCCATCCTACTACAACAGCTTAGTCACGAGCCATCACCGTCTAGCCTCACTTTTGCAGTCGTCCCTCAAAGTCGCTAATCGCGACTGCTCTCGACGCTCACGCCCGACATTCCGATACCATGAGATAACTCATGCGCATCCAAAAGGACCGGTTTTGCGTCAAATGGTGAAGGTTCCAAGATGTTAGGTCTGGGTTTGTCAAGCGGCCATGGATGCACGGCCAGCACTTCGCACGACAGACAAGAGGGCTACGGGTGAGTCTTGCTATTCGAGCTCATCCATCGGGCCGGCGAGCGGAGCTCGCCAACGCTCATCAAACAGCGAGGGAAAATGCCACTCGACTCCAAAAACATCACACTAACCTAACAAGTAGTTTGGAACCTAACTAGGCATGAAATAAATAACACCTGGTCAAGTGGTACAACAAAGTGTGCCAAAAGGAGGACAGGACTAGGTGTGCCAAGATATAATCCCTAGTTTGTCGAGTGGAGCTGAGACACTGTTGAGAGGAGGGAGGCGAGCATGTGAGGGACAGGCAGCAATGTCGCTCGTCCAATGGTGGCGTGTGTACTCACTATACGTCGCCCCCACTCCCGGCGTCAGCAGGCCCTGGACACCAATGGATACAACGATGTCACAAACATGTACAGAGGAGAATTAACACGCATGTGAGGAATAGGCGGACGCAGGTGGAAAACAGGTGTGTTGTAAGTGGGGTGCATCTCAGGCACAAGTGGGGCACAAGTGGTGTGGAGTCGAGCACATGTGGGGCGCAGGTAGGGTGGAGGTGGAGCTCAAGTGGGGTTCAAGTGGGGCGAAGGTACGGCGCAGGTAGGACAAAGGTGGGACATAGGTAGGGTATAGGTCAGGCGCATGTGGGACGTAGGTGTGGTGTAGTTGGGGTGTAGTTAGGATGCGGGTGGTGTGCTGGTGGGGCGTAGGTGGGACAGGTGGGGCGAAAGTGGGACCCAGATGATGCGCATGTGGGGCACACGTTGGGCGCATGGAGGGCACAGGTGGGGCGCAGGTCGGGTATAGGTTGGGCGTAGGTGGGACGCATGTGGGACAAATGGGGGACAAATGTGGGGCGTAGGTGGGGTAAATGTGGGGTGCAGGTGGAACGCATGTAGGACGTAGGTGGGGCGCATGTGGCCCGTAGTAGGGGCATAGGTGGGACGCAGGTTGGATGCAAGTAGGCCGCAGGTGGACCACATGTGGGGCGTATGTGGAGCGCTGGTTAGATGTAGGTGGAGTGTAATTTGGGTGTAGGTGGGGCGCGAGTGGGGCGTCGGTGGGATGCGAGTGGGGTGGGGATGGGGCATGGGTGGGGTGCGAGTGGGGCACAGGTGGTACACGGGTGGGACACAATATGGGCGTAGGTGGGTTGTGGGTGGGATACAGGTGGGACAAAGGTGGGGACATGGGTGGGTCAGAGGTCAGGCGGAGGTGGGACATAGGTGGGATGTTGGTGGGGCGCAGGTTGGGTGGAGGTGGGGCAGATGTGGATTACAGGTGGGATGCAAGTGGGGCACAGGTGGGGTGCGGGTTTGGGACAAGTGGGGTGCACGTGGGGCGCAAGTGGGGCGCACATGGGACGCATGTGTGGTGTAGGTGGGGTACATGTGGGACGCAAGGTGGTCGGAAGTGGGGCGCAGGCGAGACACAAGGTGGGACACACGTGGGACGAACGTGGGGCATAGGTAGGGTGTAGGTGGGACGAAAGTGGGACGCAAGTGAGGTGCAAGTAGGACGCAGGTTGGGTGCAGGTGTTGTGTAAGTTGGGTGAAGGTGGGGTGTAGGTGGAGCACAGGTGAGCGCACGTGAGGTGGAGGTGGGGTACATGTGGGACGTAAGTGGGTCGCAGGTGGGATGTAGGTGGGGTGCATGTAGGGTACAAGTGGGACAGAGGTGGGACGTAGTGGGGCACAGGTAGGGTGTAGGCGAGGTGAAGGTGGGGCGCAAGTGGGCTTTAGGTGGGGCATAGGTGGGACGCAGGTAGGACGTGGGTGGGGCAAAGGTAGGACGTAGGTGGGACTTAGGGGGGTGCATGTAGGATGTAGGTAATGTGCAGGTGGGGCACAATTGGGACGTAGGTGTGGCGTAGATGGGGCGCAGATGCAACACAGGTGATGCATAGGTGGGACATAGGTGGGGCGCAGTTGAGTCGTACGTGGGGTGCAGGTGGGCCACATGTGGGGTGTATGTGGGGTGCAGGTTGGATCCAGGTGGGTCGTACGTTAAACGCAGGATGGGTGCAGGTAGGGCGTGGGTGGGGTGTAGGTGGGGCACGGGTCGGGTGTAGGTGGGGTGTGTGTGGGGTGCGAGACAGGTGTGATTGGGGCGCGGTGGTGCGTAGCAGGGGAACGGGAAGGGCTAGTGTTGGACGTAGGTGGGGCAAAGGTGAGGTGTAGGTAGGGAAGAGGTGAGGCACAGGTGGGACCCAAGTGGGTCATAGGTGGGACACAGGTGGGCCATAGGTTGGATGCATGTGGGATGGAGGAGGGACAGAGGTTGGACGGAGGTGGGAAGGAGGAGGGACGGAGGTGGGATTGAGCAAGGTTGGAGGTGGGATGCACGTGAGATGTAGGTGGGGCGCAGGTGGGATGCATGTGAGATGTAGGTGGGGCACAAGTGGGAAGCACGTGGGGCACAGGTGGAGTGCAGGTGACTTGTATGTGGGATGCAGGTGGGGTACAGGTGGGATGTAGGTGGCCCACACGTAGGGGGCACATGGGGTGCACGTCGAGTGTATGTGGGACGTAGGTGGGTCGCAGGTAGGGCTGAAGTGGGACGTAGGTTGGGTGCAGGTGGGGTGCAGGTAAGGCACAGGTGGGTTGCAAGTAGAGCACAACTGGGATGCAGGTGGGGTAGAGGTCGGGCAGATGTGGGGTGGAGGTTGGGCACATATGGTGCGCAGATGTGGTGCAAGTGGGGCGTAGGTGGGATGTTAGTGGGCCACAAGAAGGGCGTAGGTTGGGCGTAGGTAGGGTGCAGGTGGAATGCAGGTGGGATAGAGGTTGGACGAATGTAGGGTGCAGGTGGAATGTAGGTGGGATAGAGGTTGGACAAAGGTAGGATAAAGGAGAGACGCAATTGGGAGTAGGTTGGACACAGGTGGATTGCAGGTGGGACATACGTGGGACGTAGTGGATGCAGGTAGGACGTATGTGGGATGTAGGTGGGCTACAGGTGGGGAAGAGGTGGGACGCATGTGGGGCGTAAGAGGAGCGCAGGTAGAGCAAAGGTGGGGTGCAAGTAGGGCGTAAGTAAAATACAGGTGGGACACAGGTGGGACAAGGTGGGACGAAGGCGGTGTACGTGGGACGCAGGTGGGATATGGGTTGGACCCAAGTGGAATGCAAGTGGGATGTAGGAAGGGTGAAGATAGGATACACGTAAGCTATAGGTGGGGTGCATGTGGGGTGCATGTCGGACGAAGGTGGTTTGTAAGTGGGGCATACGTTAGGCGCATGAGGGGCACAGGACAGACATAGGAGGGGCGTAGGTGGGGTACAGGAGGGGCGCGATTGGATGCAAGTGGGACGTAGGGGAGGTGTATATGAGGCGTTGGTGAGGTGCTTGTGAGGCGTAGATGAGGTGCGAGTGAGGTACAAGTAAGGCCAAAGTGAGTGCACATAAGGAGTAGGTGGAGGACAAGTCGGACGTAGGTGGAGCGCAAGTGATGCGTAGGAGGGACGTAAGTGGGGCGCAAGTGGGCCACAGGTGGAGGGTAGGTGGGATGTAGGTTGGGCATAAGTGGGACGCAAGTGGGGCGCAGGTGGGCAGCATATAGGATGCAAATAGGGTGCAGGTGGGGTGCATGTCGGATGTAGGCAGGACGAAGGTCAAGCGTAGGCGGGGTGTAGGTGGGGTAAAGGTGGGGTGCATGTGGGGTACAAGTGGGGCGCACATGGGTCGTAGGTGGGGTGCACGTACGGCGCAAGAGGGATGAAGGTGGAGCACACGTAGGGTAGAGGTAGGGCACACATGGGATGGAAGTGGGATACATTCAAGGCGTAGGTAGGATGCAGGTGGGGCGTATGTAGGGCGTAAGTAAAATGCAGGTGCGGAAAACTTGGGGTGTAGATAAGGTGTAGGTGGGGCGCAAGTGGGATGCAAGTGGGGTGTAGGTGAGGCGTAAGTGCGGTGCAGATGGGGAGCTAGTGGGACACGAGTGGAGCGGATGTGAGGCATCAGAGAGATGGAGGTGAGACACTATTCAGACACAAGTGAGGCGTAGGTGAGCCACAGGTGAGGCGCAGGTGAGGCACAAGTGAGGCCTAGGTAAGTGAATGTGAGGAGCACCTAGGGTGCAGGTGGGGCGAAGGAGGGGCGCAGGTACGGCATACATGTTTTGCAGGTGGGGCGCAGGTGGGGAGTAGGTGGGACGCACGTCAAGCGTAGGCGTGGAGCAAGTGGGACGCGGGTCGGGTGCAGATGGGGTGCAGGTGGGATGAAGGCAGGACGCACGTGGGATGCAGGTGGTGCGTAGAAGAGGTGTCAGTGGGGTGCACGTGGGGCGTTGGTGGGGTGATGGTGGGGTGTAGGTAGATCGCATATAAGGAGTCGATGAGGCACATGTGGGGTATTATTGAGGCGTGGGTGAGGTGCAGGAGAGGTGTAGGTGAGGGCTAGGGATGCACATGTGAGGAATAAATAGGATGCAATTGGGGTGCATGTGGGGCATCGGTGGCGTGCAGGTGGGCTATCAGTGGTAGGTCACACAAGTAAGGTGCTGTTAGGGTGTAGGCGAGGCACAGGTGGGGTGCAGGTGGGTGGAGGTGGGGCGCAAGTGGGGCGCACGTGGGTTGCAAGTGGTGTGCATGTGGGGCATAGGTGGGGTGCAGGTTGGGTGCAGGTGGGACGCATGTGGGGTGTTGGTGCAACACAGGTGGGATGCAGGTTGGGTCCAAGTGGAGCGCAGGTGGGACAAATGTGGGATGCAAGTTGGGCATAGGTATCACAACATTTGAAGATCGAGATGATTGGGATTGGTTTTTTCCCAAAGCCTGGGCGAACGAGTAGAGCAGGCCGTGGATCTATGTGCAAGCTGGGCTCTAGGAGATGTCGCAACATCCATGGTCAGACACAATGAGTGAACAAGCTAAGCAAAAATGAAGCGACAAGGAGTAAAGCTGATGAGTGAGGATGGTGTGAATATAACACTTGGGAATGTGGATGTGATGCAAAGAGTGGCCACAGCAGCTGAGGTACAAACGATGAGCCATAGTGTCAAGGTGCGGATATGATGAGAACTACAATTAGATCATATTGAGGGAGGCGATTGGAGCAGATGGTGTTGTGCTAAAGGCATAGGCACGAGATACTACAGTCAAAACGTGCCACAACACCAAGGCAGGGGCGATGAGCCATATCGACGAAGTGCACGCTCACGCAAAGCGAAATGGAAAAGCTTGAATGTGGACGCTGTGCAGACAAGCACGAGCGCTGAGACAAAAGGAGCGATGCCATAGCCAAGACTTGGTTGGCAAGGATGTATATGTAGATGTACAAGTAGATTTAGATATAGATTTAGATGTAGATATAGATGTAGATGTAAATGTAGATGTGATGTAGATGTAGATGTAGATGTAGATATAGATGTAGATGTAGATGTAGATGTAGATGTAGATGTAGATGTAGATGTAGATATAGATGTAGATGTAGATGTAGATGAAGATGTAAATGTAGATGTAGATATAGATGTAGATGTAGATGTACATGTACATGTAGATGTATATGTAGATGTAGATGTAGATGTAGATGTAGGTGTAGATGTAGATATAGATGTAGATGTAGATGTAAATGTAGATGTAGATATAGATGAAGATGAAGATGAATGTGAAGATATAGATACATATATAGATATAGATATAGATATAGATATAGATATAGATATAGATATAGATATAGATATAGATATAGATATAGATATAGATATAGATATAGATATAGATATAGATATAGATAT
>SZWC01001472.1:3565-17575 GCA_023375785.1 Penium margaritaceum
TGGAGGCAACTGGTTCCAAGGATGGCAAAATCTGGTCAGAGAGTGAGGCAATAGTTTTGGCCTCAATTGGATGGGAATTAACACTTGATCAAGGCTCACAAGCAGTGGCATTTTATAGCCACTGATCTAAGCTTTCCAGAACACCAAAGCATGCCAGATTTGGAGCTTCCTAGCAGATTCTATGGCTTCTAGAGTGCTCCTTGGTAGGCTGTCCTTTTCCCACCTAGGAAGGCATCCCTTCCCTCCTCTAGAAGCTTCTGCCCCTTCCTAGATTCCTCAGCTTGCTTCTAGTAGGAGGGAAGGTGTCCAGAAGACCAAGACACCTCTAGATGCCTTGTAGGACAAGTCACCCCTTCTAGAAGGTGTGCCACCTTCCTGGACCCTCACCTGGCCTTCTAGAAACTTAAAGAGGAACTCTAGAGGTTGAGCTAGCTTCCTGGCATCTATTTTCCACCTCCCTTGAGGCAGGGCAGAATTTCATCTTGTGGGACTTGAACCCAGGCCCCTCCCTCTAGAGGTGGACACCATTAACCACTAAGCCACTAAGGCTTGTCTTTTTGGTGTTCCTTTTTGGAGTCACTCCTGCCATGGTGAGGAGCATCATTCCAACAGGTGGTGTGAAACAGCCACTGCTAGGGACCCTCCAGGGTGCACACTCACCCTCAGGCCAACAAAGTGTTATGGGCCCACGCCTCTAAGGGGTTCAAAGCCAGCTTGATTTCATGCTCCCAACAGCAAGACATGGCAACTAGAGAACTAGAGAGCAGCTGCGCTGTCCTTAAGTTTGATGGGATAGGCTTTGCCTTATGGAGGTGGCAATTTGAGGTCTTCCTCGACAACAAGGGACTGCTTGAGCTTGTAAAAGGTGATGAGACTGCTCCGTCAAAGACTGCAACGGCTGAGGTGAAGGAGGCATACAAGAAGTGCAACAAAAAGGCATTGGCTCTCCTTGTGTCCGCATTATGCCCACCACAACTTGGGCACATCCAAGGATGCACCCTGGCCACGGACGCATGGTCAAAACTCTGCTCCATCTACTGGTCAAGCAACCTTGCTAATCAGCTCTTCATCTTCAAACAACTCGTCACCCTCCGAGCCAACAAAGGCGACAATATCATGGAGATCATGCACCAGATTGAGTCTCTCGCAGCTGAGTGCGTGGCCACGGGTTGAGAGGTCGACTCTCAGTTGCAAGCTATGATCCTCCTTCTGGCCTTGCCAGACAGTTGGAGTCTTATGATCACAGTGCTTGGTTGCTGGCCTTCCGACGAGCTGAAGTACCCGAAGGTTGCTGAGTACGTGCGCAATGAGTGGATGCGACGTGGCTGTCGAGAGAGTGCAACGACATCAACTTCAGCTTACATAGTTCATCCTCAAAGTGGAGGCCAAGGCGACAAGTGGAAGGGTGCCAAACAGGGCACTAAGAAGGGTGACAAGAAGGGAGAATGCTTCAACTGCGGCAAGGAGGGCCACTACGCGTGCAACTATCCCAAGAAGAAAACAGATCGGTCGCAGTGGGGCGGGAAGAAAGATGAGCATGCTCTTATGGAAAACAACTCCACCAACTTGAAGGATCCGGAAGTTGCCGTCATTGACTCCGGATCAGGCCGCCACACGCAATGCAACAAGGCGGCATTTGTCACCTGTGGCGCCTCGGAGAGATGCATGACGGTGGCCAATAGGAAAACAGAGGTGGCTGCTGGTGAGGATAACGTCGGCATTGAGTCAGTTGCGGATGGCAAACCTGTCACGAGTACAATCTACGATGTGCTGCATATGCCCAACTTTGGGGCAAACTTGCTCTCCGTCAGCGGCCTTACCGACAAGGGACTTGAGGTGCTCTTCACAAAGAACAAGGCCGTCATCCGCAAAGAGGGCAAAGGTGAGATGATTGCACGTGCCAAGAGGGAGGAAAACTTGTACCTGCTACGCGCAAAGATCCTCAGCAGCCGGGTGGGGTCCAGCGCCGCCAATCTTGTAACGAAGGACGGAGGAGACCTGGGCCTATGGCACCGCCGACTCTGCCACATTTCTCCATCAACAGTGAAGGAGATGGCTAAGAGGGAAGTGGTGCGGGGTCTCCAAATCAACGGCCTCGATGGAACCAAGAAGACCGTGTGTGAGCCATGCATCATTGGCAAATCAACTCGGCAGCCGTTTGTCGCCAAGGTGACGCGTGCATCGGCAAAACTGGTCGTGGTACACACAAATGTGTGTGGACCGCTTGAGAGCTCCATCGGCGGAGCTGGCTACTTCCTCGCCTTTATCGATGACCACAGCCGGAAACTCTACCTCTACCCGATGAGGCGGAAGATAGGTCCTTGCGTGCATGCGAGAGTTTGTGGCTGATGTGGAGCGGCAAACAGAGTTGAAGGTGAAAGCGTTCCGGAGTGACAACGGCGGTGAATATGCGGGGTGCCTTGGGTGGATGAAGAGCAAGGGGGTTGAGTGGTAGAAAACAACTCCACACACCCCACAACAGAATGGCGTCGCAGAGAGAGCGAATCACACAATCCTTAACATGGTGCAATCCATGTTGAGCGACGCTGGCCTTACACAACGGTATTGGGCGGAGGCGGCAAGGACAACAGCGTACATCATGAATCTCATGCCGACCAAACCGCTGAAGGACAAGGAGAGCAATGTGTAAAAGACGCCACAAGAAGTCTGGAGCAGGAGGAAGCCGGCGGTGGGTCACCTCCGCACGTTTGGTTGTGTTACACATGCAATGGTCCAGCCATGTGAAGGATGGAGCAAGCTGGACCCGCGTACTCGCCGGTGTATTTTCCTTGGATATGAGAGCGGGAGCAAGGCGTACCGACTCTTTGACCCAAGGAGGCAGCAGATTGTGCGGAGTCACAATGTCACGTTCGACGAGAAAAGCCGTTGGACAGACAAGGAGGCAGGTCTCTCCAAGAGGGGGGAGTGGTTGCCACTCCTTCAAGGGGAGACGCCGGAGAACGTGAATGAGGGTGACGTCCTCGCATCACCACCAACCAGAGAGGATTGCCCGAGGGATGGGCGAACGGCACAAGTTGTTCCGGCCAGTTCGGATGAGGAATCCGAAGCACCAGAGATGGACATGGAGGCGGGGAGTCGAACGATGTCTCCAAGGTCTCCAAGAAAGGGGGAGCAGGCGCTTGGAGAGGATGACACCGAAAGGGGACAGCAACAACAACAACCACCTCAAGAGCCCCGCACGAGCAGAAGTGTGCGAAGAAAGACTAAAAGGTATGATGCTCACAAGGGCATCTGGACTGAGTTCGCACAAGTCTTCTTCACGCAAGAGGAGCATGAAGTAGGCTCTGCACCAGAAGGATGGGGCTGAGTGGGAGGGAGCAATAAAATATAAACTCGCCTCCCATGAGGAGAAAAGCTCTTCAGTTTCAGGTTGAGCATGGACGCCTGCCATGGGTGATGCGCAAGGGGGAGATTGTTGGAGCAATGCTCCTCACCATGGCAGGAGTGACTCAAAAAAAGGAACACCAAAAAGACAAACCTTAATGGCTTAGTCATTAATGGTGTCCACCTCTAGAGGCAGGGGCCCGGATTCAAGGCCCACAAGATTAAATTATGCCCTGCCTCAAGGGAGGTGGAAAATAGATGCCAGTAAGCTAGCTCAACCTCTAGAGTTCCTCTCTATGTTTCTAGAAGGCCAGGTGAGGGTCCAGGAAGGTGGCACACCTTCTAGAAGGGGTGACTTGTCCTACAAGGCATCTAGAGGTGTCTTGGTCTTCTAGACACCTTCCCTCCTACTAGAAGCAAGCTGAGGAATCTAGGAAGGGGCAGAAGCTTCTAGAAGAGGGAAGGGATGCCTTCATAGGTGAGAAAAGGACAGCCTACCAAGGAGCACTCTACAAGCCATAGAATCCACTAGGAAGCTCCACATCTGGCATTCTTTGGTGTTCTCGAAAGCTTATATCAGTGGCAATAAATTGCCACTGCTTGTGAGCCTTAATCAAAGTGTTCATTCCCATCCAGTTGAGGCAAAAACTATTGCCTCAATCTCTGACCAGTTTTCTGCCATCCTTGGAACCAGTTGCCTCCACAGTTTCAGTCTCTCCAAAAACAGTTGGTGGTGTGAAACAGCCACTGCTAGGGACCCTCCAGGGTGCACACTCACCTTTAGGCCAAGAAATGGTATCAGAGCAGCGGAAGCGTGGTGGGCCCATAACCCTTTGTTGGCCTGAGGGTGAGTTTGAACCCTGGAGGGTCCTTTGCAGTGGCTGTTTCAGACCACCAACTGTTTTTGGAGAGACGGAAACTGTGGAGGCAACTGGTTCCAAGGATGGCTTGATATTGGTCAGAGATTGAGGCAATGTTTTTGGCCTCAGTTGACTGGGAATTAACACTTGGTCAAGGCTCACAAGCAATGGAATTTTATAGCCACTGATCTAAGCTTTCCAGAACACCAAAGGATGCCAGATTTGGAGCTTCCTAGCAGATTCTATGGCTTCTAGAGTGCTCCTTGGTAGGCTGTCCTTTTCCCACCTAGGAAGGCATCCCTTCCCTCCTCTAGAAGCTTCTGCCCCTTCCTAGATTCCTCAGCTTGCTTCTAGTATGAGGGAAGGTGTCCAGAAGACCAAGACACCTCTAGATGCCTTGTAGGACAAGTCACCCCTTCTAGAAGGTGTGCCACCTTCCTGGACCCTCACCTGGCCTTCTAGAAACTTAAAGAGGAACTCTAGAGGTTGAGCTAGCTTCCTGGCATCTATTTTCCACCTCCCTTGAGGCAGGGCAGAATTTCATCTTGTGGGACTTGAACGCGGGCCCCTACCTCTAGAGGTGAACACCATTAACCACTAAGCCACTAAGGCATGTCTTTTTGGTATTCCTTTTTGGAGTCACTCCTGCCATGGTGAGGAGCATCATTCCAACACATTCAAATGGCTCGCTTTGATGGGTAAGTCGTAACAATGGACGAACAATCTTTGCATGGTCGCGAAGAAATTTTCGGTAGAAGCTGACAAACCCGAGGAAGATCTTGACCTGGGATGATGTAACCGGTCGTTTCCATTCGCGGACGGCTGCAATCTTGACTAAGTCCGTGGATATGCCCTGTGCATTGATGATGAATTCTAGGAATTCCATACTGTCTGCTCCGATAACACACTTGGCAGCCTTCAGACGGAGGTTCGCGTAGCGTAGGGCTGAGAAGACAGCGTCAAGTGAGGCCATTAGTTCTTGAAAACTGAATGCCGCGACCATGACGTCATCCACGTAGCAGCATGCATTAGGTACGTCGCGCAACACCTGGTCCATCACACGTTGGAACGTAGCACTGGCGTTACGCAGTCCAACGGGCATGCGCGTGAAGGCATACAACCCATCTGGAGTGATGAAGGCTGTCTTCAGCATAGAATTGCGGTCCATGGGGATGGTGTGAAAGGCTGACTTGACATCAAGTTTGGCAAACCAGCTCTTCCCGCGCTGACGCTCGTGGATATCAACGATGAGCGGCATGGGATATGCATCCTCAATCGTGACCTTGTTAAGGTCGCGGAAGTCAACACATAACCGCTTCGTACCATCTGGCTTCCCCACAATCACCAGATTGGAGCGCCACGGGCTTTCCACTTCCACAATCACACCCTGTTCCTTGAGTTCTCGCAGACCTTCATTGATAACATCCTTTTGATCTTGCAGGAGACGCCTAGCTTTCTGCTTATGTGGCGGCGCGTCTCCTCTGTTAACAACATGGACTGTGTCAACTGCTCCGATCTCAGCCGATTTGCCTGCGAACACTTCTTCATGGTATTCGAGAAGCTCCCTGACTTCTTGCTTCTGGTGTTCTGTCAACCGCTCGTGAAGCATGTGGTTCCATCGTTGGGAATGTGGCACCGTTGGTGGGGGTGGCTCTTCATCTCCCACCAGGCCAGCTCCAAGGTCGGGATCTGGGTCCCAATAGTCGTAGACCTGCAGGTTGAAGTTTCGGGAGCCGCTGGGTGAGATGGTGAGGGCCCTGGATGGACGGGGTGGGGGCTCGTCATCAAGGCGCAGCCAGCCGACGTCACTCATTGGTTCATCATTGGAATCATCCGAGCTCCCGTCCTCACAGAAGGAAGTGTCGTTGTCGCACACCAACATTTTCCCTTTGCGTCTTGCCTCCATAACGGGGTCACTTAGGACTATTGGTCGTGAGTTCTCCTGCGTGGGAGAGTGATGCGAGAGCGGAGGAAATTGAGGATGAGGAAAGGTGGATGGCACCCCACCATAGTCGCGAGGGACTACGGGGGCTGAAGGGGGAAGGAGCCACTCTGGGGATGTTGCCGATGGTCTGGGTATTGGCCCCATCGGTATTTGAGGTCGACTATCGGACGGAGCAGGTGGTCCTCGTTCGGGGTACCGTTCTTCCGCCAGAGGCACGCGGTCCAGTTCTTGTTCCCCTTGAGTTGGTGCCGATAACGTGGGCGGGGCATCGTGTCTTAGGAATGCCACGATAGAGTTTATGGCGGCGTGTTCCTCTGCGCAGGCTTCCTCCAGTGAGAAGGGGTGGCCAAATTTCGTGGGCATTGATGTTCGTGGCCCCACGATGAGTGCTGCACACGTGGTATACCCCGATGAAGTCAGCTGCATGACGCCCTCCGCGTAGAACAGAGCGGCCTGTCGGGGAATGAGGTAATCTGTTCCCAACAGGACATCATAAGTGCGGGCCAACGTGACTTGCATGCGTACAGCTTCGTGGATGAGGCCCACCTATAGGGGAAGATCATGTACAATACCATGTCCTGCATCCATGCCGCCAGATGCATTTGTGAACATTTTGGTGGTTGGTCGAATCTTGTGATTCCAGCCGACCGCCTGCAGGACTTGAAGAGTTACAGTAGTGTGAGTGGCACCAAGGTCAATCATGGCCAGGAACGTTTTGCCGCATATCCATACAAAGCAGCTGGTTACTTCGTGGTGGGGAGCCTGTGTGCGCGGTGGCGCCATGGGCACGGGTCGCCATCCGCAAGTGTCAGGCTCATCTTGGATAGCCAGTCTGCTTAATCGGTCATGCGAGATCTATGCAGATGTACGACGAATGCCAGCTGGTCGAAGCCTCTTCGCGTACTCTTGCAGAACTGCTGTGAAGTCCGGGAGACTAGTGGGATTTTGCTGTAAGTATTCTCCCAGGGACACCTCCTGGAACGGACGGTGGAAGGAGGTCATGACGCCTGCGACGGGTTCACTGCGTTCCGTTGGTTTGAAGGACACCGTCGGGCGACGCGGGGGTGTGGGGCCCCTTGGCGGCGGCGCGCGCGCAGGTGGCGGGTGGTTTCTGGGCATCGCCGCGATCTGACTTGGCAAGCGCGTCAAACGCGCTTCGACACTCTTCTTAAGATCAGCTTCAGCCTGTTCTTGTTGCTCCTTGTATTGGCGCATACGTTCATACATCTCCGCAATCGACCATCCCTCTATGCCCTGAGCTTGAGCTGCCGTTACCAATTCCCGTTCTGCCTCCGTCAGGGGGGTCTCCGTTGTCTGTTCCTCCGATCGGGGAAGTCTGAGCTTCATATTTCGTGCCGGCGCATCTGAAGTGGACGGTTGAGTGGCGGCTGGGATTTCGCCAGTTTCTCTCTGCTGCGCATATGCTTTCCATTGCGCCGGTCCATTGTCCGCCGGACCAGAGGGTCGGGCGGTGATGTTGGGGCCGACAGCTTGTTGGGTCGCGCCAGTTCCCGCTGATCCCCGTCCCTGGTACTGTCCTCTTCTAGCTGACACACCGGGCATTGAGATAGGGTTGGGGTACTCCCGGCGCCGATGATTGAATTCTCCACATCCATAGCAACTTCCTGGTGGGAAGTTATGGGGGTTCATCGGGTTGGGCGCTGAAGCACCCATTGGCATGCAAATAGTAGGCGCCACGTGCTCCTTTGGTGCGGATTGCTCTCGAGCTGCACGTCGTTTTATCTCACGTTGCTGATGTTCCGCTTCCTCATTTAAAGCGTCCAGTGTGTTGAACTGGCGGAGATCTAAAGCGTTGGCTATCGCTGGGATAAGAGAATCCCGGTAGTATTCTTTGATCATGCGCAAGGGAATGTCGACGCAGCGCACCGAAATCTTCGTGAATTTGTCGTTGTGCAACTTGATGTTTTCTACAGACTTCATGCGGATTGTACGAATCTGGAGCTCTGCCTCCTCCAGGCTCATGAGATCGAAGCGCTTAGTCATCTTGTTCGCCAGATCGTCAAAGTCGGCAAACGGTCGTTCCTTGTGCTCTGCAGTAAACCACTCCAAGGCCTTCCCTTGTAGTGCGAGATGTACCGCTGGGACAATGTAGTCAGGAGACAGCAGTCCATACTCGAGACAAGTGCCCAACTTAGACAGCCACATAGCCGGGTCCTCCTCTGGTTCACCTTTGAAGACGTCCAGCTTTGGGAGGGTGTAGGAAGTCTTTGCCGCTGAGCTTGTGGTCAGTTCCTGCGGAGTCACCATCTACACCTGTGCCCGCAGTGGGGCCCCCACGTGAGATCGGTGTGCCCGCGCCAGGCCAACTACCCTAGTACCTGCCGACGAAGCAACTGCTGCTCCCCTTGATCGAACACATCCTGCATCGGTTCCTCCCAGTCCAGGACTCCCCATGTGCTGTCTTGTGGGTCTTGTCTGCACCCGTACAGCATACTGCTTACTTCCATGAGCTACTGATGCTTGCCCAAGTCCGGTCATCCCAGCCACCATGCGAGATTGCTGCTGGAATCTCCCTGCCGCCGACGTGGTTGATGCCTTGTTTGTTTGGTGATGAGGTGGCTGACATCCTGATTGCACAGGTTCTATGGTATTCTTTGTCGACAGAGCCCTGGTGTGGGCGTGCGCATCCGCAGCGGTGCGCGTTTGCCTGGCGGGTCCAGTTGTGGAGGAGGCACTGACCCCTCGTGGTTCTGGAACCTCTCGCCGACGTGATGCAGTTAAAGTAGAGGAAGTCCTACTCGTGTGTTGCTGCTGCTGGGGTTGTGGCACGGCATGCAAGCGATGCAAAGTCACAGCAGACTCATCATCCCGGCGAGCTTCCCTAGGTCGTCGTCCCATCGCCTCCACATACCTCTCTGCCCAAGGTGGAGACACTCCACTTTCCGAAGCCGGTCGGCGGTGGGCAGTGGGTCTAGACGGGACCACCCTGGGGCGGAAGGTGACAGGTTGATGTAGGGTGTGCAGCGCCTGCACCGAAGGATGATCGAATGGTGTCTCATCTTCTTCTGCGTCATCTTCCTGAACGTGGTCCACATCTTCATAATCCCTGTCATGGGTGGCGGAGGATACCGGTGAGGGGGCTCTTGGGGTAGAAAACTCAAGGCGCCGTGGTGCTGTCAGCGTTGACGTCATTTCCACTGTCTTGTAGACTGTTTTCCCATCAGGTGTTGTTACTTCATGAAGAAAAACCGGCCCATCATCCGCCTCTAGTTCCTCTTCTTCTTCTGATACATAGTCCTCCTCCTGCAGAGACTTGTGGTGCCCATCAGGGTCATGGAGGCCGACTTCTTCCGAATCTTCCTGCATTGGGCCCGCCAACTGTGCTTGTCGGATCGCCTTCCATTCACGGAGCTCCTCGAGCCGCCGCAGGTGGAACTCTTCTTCTTCATCGGGAACCATCTCGTCCGCCTTGTTGTACAGCCGCGGAGACCGATCATTCACCGGAACCCAATTGAAGTTAGGATCCAGTCCCGGCGGTTCCTCAGGGCTCTCCTCATAGCGACGCGCGGGGGTGGCTCGCCACATCTTCGTTCCTCCGGAGGCGCAAGATGCGGCAACGCTCGTCCTTGCGTCGCCAATGGTACTTGTTGAATAATCTCCCGTAACCTGGTGCCGGGGGTCTCCGTTCGAGTGAAGATCCGACGGTTCCTCGTGAAGACCCTCGCGCCAGATTATAGACTGACCTGCAGGCACATGTCACACTCGTCACAAAAGACAAGTGAAGGTCCACGCTCACCGCACCATTACCACTGTTATACCCTTTTCCGCCTTCGGCCGGAATCGGGTCTGACAGCATGCGAGGACCTGCTTCGTAGGCGTTCGCTCTTCCCGAGCTATCCCCGCGACTGGGTAATCAGGGTCCGTTCTTTGCCGAACCGCCTAGCCCTTCAAAGACGTGTGACGGATCATTCACCAGACAAGCATTGACCATGCTTTACACTCCATTAGCCTCAGACAGTCACCACTGAGCCACTTTAGCACTTCACTCACCCCAATTAATCCTTGACGGTCAATCATTCACCGGATAATGTGATCTCTACGCAGAGAACTCTTCCTAAGTGCTCAAGGGAATGGTTCGACCAACAATCCACCAGATTATCAGGGCATTTACGCTTATGTTTCTCATCGGGCTATGACGGTCAATCATTCATTGTACCATGTGATGTCAAAGTTAAAGAGGCTTCGTCTAACTACACAAGGGAGAGAACTTGGATAATTACGGAATGTGCATTCAACCGAGCGAGGATACAACCAAACTATGATCCAATCAAGCATGCAGACCTACAGCCGAGTATTCCTAATTCCATCCAAGTCCTNAGCTACTTTAGCACTTCACTCACCCCAATTAATCCTTGACGGTCAATCATTCACCGGATAATGTGATCTCTACGCAGAGAACTCTTCCTAAGTGCTCAAGGGAATGGTTCGACCAACAATCCACCAGATTATCAGGGCATTTACGCTTATGTTTCTCATCGGGCTATGACGGTCAATCATTCATTGTACCATGTGATGTCAAAGTTAAAGAGGCTTCGTCTAACTACACAAGGGAGAGAACTTGGAGAATTATGGAATGTGCATTCAACCGAGTGAAGATACAACCAATCTATGATTCAATCAAGCATGCAGACCTACAGCCGAGTATTCCTAATTCCATCCAAGTCCTACACATCACCCAGCAAAATACGCAAACCGTAAACGTCCTCAGTCGACGGATGATGTGCCGGCGCTGGTCCCTGTAAGAAAACAGTGCGGCTCGCCTCGCGCTGCGAGCTGGACACCCGCGGGTCGGCACGACGAAGCTCCAAGGGACCGTGTGGACGGCGACCCGCACGAGGGTTAGCTCGCACCGGGCTCTCCTCCTGCAAGCGATCCAGCTCCTGCTGGTAGCGTTGGTAGGCTCGGTACGCCTCGATGCGTTCTTCGGCGACCTCGGCAGCGCGGCGTCCGACGTCACGCGCGACCTCCCTCCAGCTTTCCACGTGCCGGGGCTCGTCGTCACGGGGTACCCTCTGTAGCCACGGCTGCCAGAACTGCTCCACGGCTCCACCGGCAGGATGATGTGAGAATTGCATCACCCCTAGGACCGTGCGGACTCCCAGCCAATGAGGGGCGTTGCAGCAGCTGCAGATGGCATAGAAGGCAACCGGCGACTCCCGCGGGGCTCTCCCTGGACCAGGAGCCTGGTACTCAAGGGGGAACTCAGGACCAGGCCATGAGGGCTCCGTGACGTGCTCCTCGTGCAGTGGTCTTCCCATCCGAGGACGGCACACACACACATGCACACACACACACACACACACACACTAGTCTATCTTCCTCTGTTCAACCGAGGGGCAGCAATCTCTCGCTTTAGCCGATGGTTGCAGGACCGGCCTCTTGCCCTGGCACCGGATGAGTGTCCAGCAATGCAACTCGCCGGTAGCAAGAGTCGTGGGCACAGGGACATCCGATGTTGATGTCTTATTCGGCTTCTTGCGATGGAGCGTCTGTAGTTGACTCTTGACAGCAGCTCTTTTCATCAGCAGTCCTCGTTCTCTCATCCCTCCTTCTTTTTATCTTCTCCATGCGGTGCCTCTTTGCAGATCTCTTCTCACTCTCCTGCCCCACTTCGCGGCTCGCACATCAAAACGCTTCTGGATAAGGCGCTTCGAACACCGCTCCTGTTCTCGAGGTTTGGACACGACTCCGCTCCCATCAAGCCAGCCTCGGGCCGCCTTCCTTTCCTCTCGGCAGGTCTGGTTGGCTCCCGCGGCCCGCCGCAATATCCTCCCCGCGCCCCGTCATCTCCCGGATTCGATCTGCCCCTTTCCGATAATTTCTTTTTCCTCGCTCGAGCGGCCGTCGGGTGATTCGTTGACATCCCTTTTCCCGCTCCCCTTCCTTGAACCCGGGTTCCGGCTCACCTTTTTCTCATTCTCCGGTGGATGAAAGAAACATCATAAACAGCCACGCTTCGGGGAAACGCAGTGCTGGAATGATGCTCCTCACCATGGCAGGAGTGACTCCAAAAAGGAACACCAAAAAGACAAGCCTTAGTGGCTTAGTGGTTAATGGTGTCCACCTCTAGAGGCAGGGGCCCGGGTTCAAGTCCCGCAAGATGAACTTATGCCCTGTCTCAAGGGAGGTGGAAAATAGATGCCAAGAAGCTAGCTCAACCTCTATAGTTCCTCTTTAAGTTTCTAGAAGGCCAGGTGAGGGTCCAGGAAGGTGGCACACCTTCTAGAAGGGGTGACTTGTCCTACAAGGCATCTAGAGGTGTCTTGGTCTTCTTGACACCTTCCCTCCTACTAGAAGCAAGCTGAGGAATCTAGGAAGGGGCAGAAGCTTCTAGAGGAGGGAAGGGATGCCTTCCTAGGTGGGAAAAGGACAGCCTACCAAGGAGCACTCTACAAGCCATTGAATCTGCTAGGAAGCTCCAAATCTGGCATGCTTTTGTGTTCTGGAAAGCTAAGATCAGTGGCTATAAAATTCCACTGCTTGTGAGCCTTGATAAAGTGTTCATTCCCAGTCAATTGAGAACAAAACTATTGCCTCACTCTTTGACCAGATTTTGCCATCCTTGGAACCAGTTGCCTCCATAGTTTCAGTCTCTCCAAAAACAGTTGGTGGTGTGAACCAGCCACTGCTAGGGACCCTCCAGGGTGCACAATCACCCTCAGGCCAACAAAGGGTTATGGGCCCACGCCTCTAAGGGGTTCAAAGCCAGCTTGATTTCACACTTCCAACAACAAGACATGGCAACTAGCGAGCAAGACAGCAGCCGCACTGTCCTTACGTTTGATGGGACATGCTTTGCCTTGTGGAGGTGGAAGTTTGAGGTCTTCCTCGATGACAAGGGACTACTTGAGCTCGTAAAAGGTGATGAGACTGCTCCACCAGAGACTGCAACGGCTGAGGTGAAGGAGGCATACAAGAAGCGCAACAAAAAAGGCGTTGGCGCTCCTTGTGTCCGCGTTATGTCCACCACAACTTGGGCACATCCAAGGATGCACCCTGGCCGCGGACGCATGGTCAAAACTCTGCTCCATCTACCAGTCAAGCAACCTTTCCATTCAGCTCTTTATCTTCAAACGGCTCGTCACCCTCCGAGCCAACGAAGGCGAAAACATCATGGAGATCATGCTGCAGATTGAGTCCCTCGCAGCGGAGTGCGTGGCCACGGGTTGGGAGGTGGACTCTCAGTTGCAAGCTATGATCCTCCTTGTGGCCTTGCGTGACAGGTGGAGTCCCATGATCACAGTCCTTGGTGGCTGGCCTTCCGACGAGCTGAAGTACCCGAAGGTTGCTGAGTACGTGCGCAATGAGTGGATGCGACGTGGCGGTGGAGAGAGTGCAGCGGCATCAAATTCAGCTTACACGGTTCATCCTCAAAGTGGAGGCCGAGGCGACAAGTGGAACGGTGCCAACAGGGCACTAAGAAGGGTGACAAGAAGGGAGAGTGCTTCAAATGCGGCAAGGAGGGCCACTACGCGCGCAACTGTCCTAAGAAGAAAACAGATCGGTCGCAGCGGGGCGGGAAGAAAGATGAGCACGCCCTTATGACGTACAACTCCACCAACTTGAAGGATCCGGGAGTTGTCGTCATCGACTCCCGATCAGGCCGCCACACGCAATGCAACAGGGCGGCATTTGTCACCTACGGCGCCTCGGAGAGATGCATGACGGTGGCCAATGGAAAAACAGAGGTGGCCGCCGGTGAGGGTAACGTCCGCATTGAGTCAATTGTGGATGGAAAACCTGTCACAAGCACAATCTACGATGTGCTGCATATGCCTAACTTTGGGGCAAACCTGCTCTCCGTCAGTCGCCTTACCGACAAGGGACTTGAGGTGCTCT
>SZWC01001472.1:29206-44778 GCA_023375785.1 Penium margaritaceum
CCCCCCCCCCCCCCCCCCGGCGAAAGAATTACGTTCTGACCAATGACCTGTCACAATTGCGTGGCGTTAAATGTGACCTCTAGAGGTAGCCGTACACTACTGCGAGGTGTGATAATCCAGATGAAACCCTCATCGTAGGTCCAGAGAGTTTGCCAGCAGCTGTGAGCGTAGCCACGCACCAAGAGAACGCATACCCCGCCAGCGGAATAATTCCATTCTGACAAATGGCCCTAAAGAATTGCGTGGCGTAAAATGTGACCCATAGAGGTAGCTGTACACTACTGTCAAGTGTGATAGTCCGGATGAAACCCTCACCGTAGGTCCAGAGAGTGCGCCGGCGGCTGAGAGCGCAGCCATGCAATGCGAAAATGCGTACCACCCCTGGCACATCAATTCCGTTCTGACAAATGGCTGGTTAGAATTGTATGTCGTTAAATGCGGCGCGTACACATAGCCGTACACTATTGCCACATTTGATAGTCCGGATGAAACCCTCACCATAGGTCCGGAGAATGCACTGGCAGCTGCGAGTGCAGCCACACACCGGGGGAACGCGTCCTCCCCCCCCCCCCCGGCGCAACAATTTGGTTATGACAAATGGCCTGTCACAATTGCTTGGCGTAAAATGCGGCATGTAGAGGTAGCGGTACACTACTACTAGGTGTGATAATCCAGATGAAATCCTCAGCGTAAGTCCGGAGAGTGCGGCGGGAGGTGTGAGCACAACCACGCACCGGGGGAACGCATACCCCCCCCCCCTCCCCCGATGCAACAATTCCATTCTGACAAATGGCCTGTCAGTATTGTGTGGCGTAAAATGCGGCACGTAGTGGTAGCTGTACACTACTGCTAGGTGTGATAATCTTGATGAAACCCTCATCATAGGTCTGGAGAGTGCGTTGGCAGATGTGAGCGCACCCTAGCGCCGGGGGAACGCATATCCCCCTGGCTCAACAGTTGTGTTTGGACAAATTGCATGTCAGAATTGTGTGGCGTAAAATGCAGTGCGTAGAGGTTGCAAAACACTACTGCCAAGTGTGATTATCGGGATGAAACCCTTACCGTAGGTCCACATAGTGCGCCAGCAGTTGTGAGCACAGCCAAGCATCGGTGGAATACGTACCCCTCCGGCACAACACTTCCGTTCTGACAAATGGCCCATCAAAATTGCGTGGCGTAAAATGCGGCGCGTAGAAGTAGCTATACACTACTGTCAAGTGTGACAATCCGGATGAAACCCTCAGCGTAGGTCTGGAGAGTGCACCGGCAGCTGTGAGCACAGCCACACACCTAGGGAACGCGTGCACCCCTCCCCCATCATAACTATTCCGTTTTGACAAATGGCCCGTCAGAATTGCATGGCCTACAATGCAACGCGTAGAGGTAGAAGTACACTACTGCCAGGTTCAATAATCCTGATGAAACCCTCACCGCAGGTCCGGAGAGTGTGCCGGCAGACGTGAGCGCAACCACAGACTGAGGGAACGCATAACCCCCCCCTCCCGGGGCGCAACAATTCCCTTGTAAAAAATGGCCTATACGAATTGCCTTGCGTAAAATGCGACACATAGAGGTTGCCGTACACTACTACCAGGTGTGATAATTTCAATGAAACCCTCATCGTAATTGGTGAGAGTGTACCGGCAGCTATGAGCGCAGCCACGCACCGGGGGAACGCGTATCCCCCCCCTCCCCCGGTGCAACAATTCCGTTCTAAGAAATGGCCTGTGAGGCTTGCATGGCGTAAAATGCGGCGCATAAACGTAGCCGTACACTACTGCCACGTTTGATAATCCGGATGAAACCCTCACCGTAGGTCCAGAGAGTGCGCAGGTAGCTCTGAACGCAGCCACGCACCAGGACAACTCGTACCCCCCCGGCGCAACACTGCTCCTCTGACAAATGGCCTGTCAGAATTATTTGGCGGAAAATGCGGCGCCTAGAGGTAACCGTAAACTACTTCCATGTGTGATAATGCAGATGAAACCCTTACCGTAGGTCCAGAGAGTGCGCTGGTAGCTTTTAGCGCAGCCACGCACCAGGGGAAAGCATGCCCCCCCCCCCCCCCCCGTGTAACACTTGCGTTCTGACAAATGGCCCGTTAAAATTGCGTGGGGGAAAACACGGCGCGTAGAGGTTGGCGTACAATATTGTCAGGTGTGATAATCCAGATGAAACCCTCATCCTAGGTCTGGAGAGTGCACCGGCTGATGTGAGCGCAGCCACGCACCAAGGGAACACGTACCACCACCGACACATCAATTCCGTTCCGACAAATGGCCTGTTAGAATTGCGTGGCATAAGATACGGCACGTAGAGGTAGCTGTACACTACTACCAGGTGTGATAATGAGGATGAAACCCTACCCGTAGGTACGGAGCGTACGCCGGTAGCTGTAAGAGCAGCCAAGCATCGGGGGAACGCGTACCACCCCGGCGCAATTTTTTCTGTTTTGACAAATGGCCCGTCATAACTGCGTAGCGCGAAATGCGGCGCATAGAGGTAGCCGTACACTACTGCCAGGTGTGATAGTCTGGATGACACCCTCATCCTAGGTCCGGAGAGTGCACCGGCTGTGGGCACAGCCACGCACTGGGGTAACACATACCCCCCCCCCCCCTTGACGAAACAGTTGCGCTCTGACCTGTCAGAATTGCATCGCATAAAATATGGCCTGTAGAGGTAGCCGTACACTACTGCCAGGTGTGATAATCCGGATGAAACCCTCATCGTAGGTCTGGAGAGTGCCCTGGCAGCTGTGAGCGTGGCCACGCACTACGGGAACGCGTACCTCGCCAGAAAAACAATTCCAATCTGAAAAATGGCCCTAGAGAATTCGGTGGCATAAAAAGTGACCCGTAGAGGTAGCTGTACACTACTGCCAAGTGTGATAGTCCAGATGAAACCCTCACGGTAGGTCCGGAGAGTACGCCGGCAGCTAAGAGCGTAACCATGCACTGCAAAAATGCATACCCCCCCTGACAAATCAAGTTGGTTCTGACAAATGGCTCATTATAATTGCATGTCGTTATATGCGGCGCGTAGAGGTAGCCGTACACTATTGCCATGTTTGGTAGTCCGGATAAAGCCCTCACCGTAGGTCCGGAGAGTGCGCCGGCAGCTATGAGTGCAACCACAAACCGGGGAAATGCGTCCCCCCCCCCCGGTGCAACAATTCCGTTCTGACAAATAGCTCATCAGAATTGTGTGGCATAAAATGCGGCACGTAGAGGTGGCCGTACACTACTGCCACGTGTGATAACCCGGATGAAACCCTCACAGTAGGTTTGGAAAGTGCGCCGGAAGCTGTGAGCACAGCCACTCACCGGGCGAACACGTAACCCTCTGGCGCAACAATTCAGTTCTAACAAATGGCCCGTCAAAATTGTGTGGCGCAAAATGCTGCAAGTAGAGGTAGCATTACACTACTGCTAGGTGTGATAATCCGGATGAAATCCTCACCGTATGTCCTGAGAGTGCGCCGGCAGTTGTGAGCGCAGCCACACACTGGGGGAACTTGTAACCCCCCGGCACAACAATTCCGTTTTGACACATGGCCCGTCAGAATTGTGTGGCATAAAATGCGGCACGTAGAGGTAGCCGTACACTACTACGAGGTGTGATCATCTGGATGAAACCATCAATATAGGTCCGGAGAGTGCGCTAGCAGCTGTGAGCGTAGCCATGCAGTGGGGGAACGCGTACCCCCCGGCGCAACAACTCCATTGTGAGAAATGGCCCGTCAGAATTGCATGGCGTGAAATGTGGCGCGTGGAGGTAGCCGTACACTACTGCTAGAGGTAGCCGTACACTATTGCCAAGTGTGATCATCTGGATGAAACCCGTACCATAGGTCCAGGGAGTGCGCCGGCAAGAGTGAGCGCAGCCACGCACCGTGGAAACGCGCATCCCCGCGGCGCAACAATTCCGTTCTTACAAATGGTCCATCAGAAGTGCGAGGCGTGAAATGCGGCACGTAGAGGTAGTCGTACACTACTGCCAGGTGTAATAATCTGGATGAAACCCTCACCGTAAGTCCGGAGAGTGCGCCGGTAGCTATGAGCGCAGCCACGCACCGGGAGAACGCGTACCCCCCCCCCCCCCCCCCCCGGCGCAACAATTCCGTTCTGACAAATGACTTCTCAGAATTGAGTGGCATAAATTGCTGCGCGTAGAGGTAGCCGTATACTATAGCCAGGTGTGATGTTCCGGATGAAACCCTCATTGTAGGTCTGGAGAGTGCGCCGACAGCTATGAGCGCAGCCACGCACTGGGAGAATGCGTACCCCTCCGGCACAACAATTCTGTTGTGACAAATGGCCCGTTAGAATTGCGTGACATAAACTGCGACGCCTAGAGGTAGCCGTACACTACTTTCACCTTTGATAGTCTGCATGAAACCCTCACCGTAGGTCCCCAGAGTGTCTCGGCAGCTGTGAGCGTAGCCATGCACTGGGGGAACGCATACCCCCCCCCCCCTTGGCGCAACAGTTGCGTTCTGACAAATGGAACGTCAGAATTGCATGGCGTAAAATGCGACACGTAGAGGTAACTGCACACTATTGCAATGTGTGATTATCCGGATGAAATCCTCACAGTAGGTCTGGAGAGTGCGCCAGCAGCCATGAGCGCAGCCACGCATCCCCCGGGGGAACACATACCCCCTGGCCCAACAATTCCATTCTCACAAATGGCACATACGAATTGCGTGACGTAAAATGCAGAGCGTAGAGGTAGCCATACACTCCTGCCAGGTGTGAAAATCCGGATGAAAACCTCACCGTAGGTCCATAGAGTGCGTCAGAAGTTGTGAGCGCAGCTACGCATCGGGGGAACGCGAACCCCCACGGCGCAACAACTCCGTTATGACAAATGACCCATCATAATTGCGTGGCGTATAATGCGGCGTATAAAGGTAGCCATAAGATACTGCCACGTGTGATAATCCGGATGAAACCCTCACCGTAGGTTCAGAGAGTGCACCAGCAGTTGTGAGCTTAGCCACACACCGGGAGAACGGATACCCCCCCCCCCCCCCCCCCCGCGCAATAATTCCGTTCTGACAAATGGCCCGTTAGAATTGCGTGGCGAAAAATGCGGTGCGTAGAGGTAGCCGTATACTAGTGCCACGTTTGACAGTCCGGATGAAACCCTCACCATAGGTCCGGAGAGTGCGCCGGCAGTTGTGAGCGCAGCCATGCACCGGGGGGACGCGTATCCCCCCCCCCCAAGCGAGTCCATTCCGTTCTGACAAATGGCCCGTTAGAATGGCGAGGCGTAAAATGCGGCGCGTAGAGGTAGCTGTACACTAATGCGAAATTTCATACTCCGAATGAAACCCTCACCGTAGGTCCAGAAAGTGTGCCAACAGCTATTTGCGCAGCCATGCACCGAGGGAACGCGTACCCTCCTGGCGGAACAATTCCGTTCAGACAAACGGCCCGTCAGAATTGTGTGGCGTAAAATGCGGAACATAGAGATAGCCGTACACTCTTTCCAGGTGTGATAAGCCGGATGAAACCCTCATTGTAGGTCAGGGGAGTGCGCCAGCAGGTGTGAGTACAGCCACACATCGGGAGAATTCGTACCCTCCGGCGCAACAATTTTGCTCTGACAAATGGCCCGTTAGAATTGCGTGGTGTAAAATGCAGCGCGTAGAGGTAGCCATACACTACTACCATGTTTGATAGTCCACATGAAACCCTCACCGTAGGTCAGGAGAGTGCACCGGCAGCTCTGAGCACAGCCATGCACTGGGGGAATGCGTAACCCCCCCCCCCCCTCCGTGCAACAATTTCGTTATGACAAATGGTTCGTCAGAATGACCTTGCATAAAATGTGGCACGTAGAGGTAGCCGTACACTACTATCAGGTGTGATGATCTGGATGAAACCCTCACAATATGTCCGGAGAGTGCGTAGGCAGCTGTAAGCGTAGCCACACACCGGGGGAACGCATATCCCCCCTCCCCCCCGGGGCAACAATTCCGTTCTAACAAATGGCCCGTCAGAATTGTGTGGCGTAAAATGCGGTGCATAGAGGTAGCAGTACACTACTACCAGGTGTGATATTCCAGATGAAACCCTTACCGTAGGTCCGGAGAGTGTGCCGGCAGCTGTGAGCTCAGCAACGCATCGGGGGGAGGTGTATCCCCCCGGTGCAACAATTCTGTTCTGACACGTGGCCCGTCAAAATTGCTTGGCGTAAAATGGAGCGCATAGAGGTATGTGTATACTACTGCCAGGTGTAATCCAAATGAAACCCTCCCCGTAGGTCCAGAGAGTGCGCCGGCAGTTGTGAGCGCAGCCACGTACCGGGGGAACGTGTACCCCCCCCCCCCCCCCCCCCCCCCCGGCCCAAGAATTCCGTTGTGACAAATGGCCCATCACAATTACGTGGCGTAAAATGCGGTATGTGGAGGTAGCCGAACACTACCGTCAGGTGTGATAATCCAGATGAAGCCCTCACCGTAGGTCCGGAGAGTGCGCCGGCAGCAGTGAGCGCTGCCACGTACGGAGGGAACGCGTACCCACCTGGCGCAACAATTCTGTTCAGACAGATGGCCTGTTGGAATTACGTGGAGTGAAATGCGATGCATAACGGTAGGCGTACACTACTGCCAGGTGTGATAATCCGGATGACACCCTCACCGTAGGTCTGGAGAGTGCGCCGGCAGCTGTGAGTGTAGCCACGCACCGGAAGAACGCATGCCCCCCCCCCCGGCGCAACAATTCTGTCAAACAAATAGCCCGTCAGAATTGCGTGGTGTAAATTGTGGCGCGTAGAGGTAGCTCTAAACTATTGCCCGGTGTGATAATGTGGATGAAACCCTCACCATAGGTCCAGAGAGTGTGTTGGAAGCTGTGAGGGTACCCTCGCATTCGGAAAATGCGTACCCCTGGCTCAATAAATCCGTTCGGACAAATGGTGCGTCAGAATTGCGTGGCGTTAAATGTGGCGCATAGAGGTAGCCATACACTACTGCCACGTGTGATAAGCCAGATGAAAGCCTCACCGCAGGTCCGGAGACTGCACCGGCAGCTGTGATTGCAGCCATGCACCGAGGGAACGCGTACCCACCCGGCGAAACAATTCCGTTCTAACAAATGGCCCGTCAGAATTCCTTGGCAAAAATGAGGCGTGTACAGGTAGCAGTACACTACTACCAGGTAAGATAATCCGGATGAAACCCTCGCTGCAGGTCCAGAGACTACACCAGCAGCTGTGAGCGCAGCCACGCACCGGGAGAACGTGTCCCCCCCCCCCCCCCCGGCGCAACAATTCCGTTCTGACTCATGGCCCGCCAAAAAATACGTGGCGTAAAATGCAATGCGCCGAGGTAGTCATACACTAGTGTCTAGTGTGATAGTCCGGATGAAACCCTCACCATAGGTCCAGAGACTGTGTCGAAAGCTGTGAGCGCAACCACATACCAGGAGAACGCGTACCACCCCGGCGCAACAATTCTGTTCTGACAAATGGTTTGTCAGAATTGCGTGGCGTGAAATGCAGCGTGTAGAGGTAGCCGTACACTATGGCCAGGTGTGATAATCTGGATGAAACCCTCACCGTAGGTCCGGAGAGTGCGCCGGCAGCAGTTAGCGCAGCCACGCACCGAGAGAATGCGTACTCTCCCCCCCCCCCCTTGGTGCAACAATTCTGTTCTAAGAAATGAAATGTTGCAATTGCATGGCGTAAAATGCAGCGCATAGAGGTAGCCGTTCTACTGCCAGGTGTGATAATTTGGATGAAACCTTCACCGTACGTCCGGAGAGTGCGCCAGCAACTGTGAGCACAGGCACTTGCCGCAAGAACACGGTCCCCCCCCCCGGCACAACAATTCTGTTCTGACAAATGGCCTGTAAGAATTGCATGGCGTAAAAAGCGGCGCGTAGAGGTAGCCATACACTACTACCAGGTGTGATAATCCGGATGAAACCCTCACCGTAGGTCCAGAGAGTGCGTCGGCAGCTGTGAACCCAGCCACGTACCAGGGGAACGTGTATCCTCAGGTGAAACAATTCCATTCTAACAAATGGCCCATCAGAATTGCGTGGCATAAAATGTGTCCCGTAGAGGTAGCCGTACACTACTGCCAGGTGTAATAATCTGGATGAAACCCTCACCGTAGGTCCAGAGAGTGTGCCGGCGACTGCGAGCGCAGCCACGTGTTGGCTCTCGTGGGTGTGGATGCACCCTCAAGGACGCCTAGCTCTCAGTGATGCACGCTACCAAAGTTTGGACAGGCAATCGACACCAATGGTGAAGAGTGTGGAGTACAAGGATCACGGATGTCAGTGGGCAGAATACGTCGCATTCAGTAGATCTGAATCGAAACACGTTTTTGTTACTTAGCATAGTGAGATTAGATCAGATCCTTATAGCCTGTGATATAAGCTTTTCTATGCATCCAAGCACGCCCAAAACGGAGCAGTAGAGCCCCTGCTATGGCTGTCGAATAAACCCTTGGTGGAGCCGCCCACCTGGCCCTGCACTCTAGGCAACGGGAGGCGCTTCAACGATGACCTGCCGAAGCGCCTTTCCTCGCCCAGAAGTCAAGGAGAAGTTCATCCTGGTCAAGGAGGTCCTTATGGTTACCTCATTGATGCCCCTGGTGCATTTGGAGGCCATTAGGAATGAACTAGGATCTCTGGCGGTGGAATATCCCGCCACCCATGGCAGGTACTATATTCCACCCACCCAACACCCGTTTTTCGGGCTAGGCTAACTTTCTGAATACTCACTCAAATAGAGCAATTCAAAGCTCGATCCTGCATGGAAAAATCCAATGAATCAAAATCTAAAGTCAGATCAGGTATTTAACCACTCCTCAGTGGTCGAACCTGGGAGTACGATAAACGGCACTCATGGCAAGGGGCACACCATGTCAACAATCTCCCCCTTGCAACGCAGCCTTCATGCCCTGTCCTTGGAACTTGTATCATCTTTTATCCTCACAGCACAGTCCAAGCTCCATGCATCTTGCTTCGTGCCTTTCCTTGGGCTGTGCCTTGGTCATGGCATTGGCAAGCATGCGCTTAGTACCACAATGTACAATAGCCGCATCTCCCTTCGCCACCAAGTCCCGCGCGTAGTGATGCTGGATCTTGATGTGCTTGGTCCTCCTGTGCAGCACCGGGTTCTGGATCAGGCTGATGGCACTCATGTCGTCAACGTTGAGCACCGTCGGCTTCCTTTGCGGCACGCCGATCTCCTTTAACAGCCGACGCAGCCACACCGCCTCCTTTGCGGCTTCCGCGAGCGCGATGTACTCCACTTCGGTGCTGGACAGTGCAGCACAGTCTTGCTTCGTGCTTGCCCATGAAACTGCTGCACCACCAAGCACAAACACATACCCCGACGTTGATTTTCGGTCATCCACATCACCAGCCCAGTCGGCATCAGAGTAGCCGACCAACTCAAGGGAGTCATCACGCGCTCCCCCTCCAAACACAAGCCGCAACTGTTTCGTCGCCTTGAGATAGCGGAGGATCTGCTTCTTCGCTTGCCAATGTAGCGGCCCGGGGTCAGCAACATAGCGGCTCACTTGGCCCTCCGTGAAGGCTAGGCTGGGCCGCGTTGCCACCATGGCATACATGATGCTCCCCGCCGCGGACTGGTATGGCACACCTGCCATCTCCTCCTTCTCCTCGTCCGTGCTTGAGCCCATGCTAGAGCTCAACTCACATGGGGTGGTCATGGGTGTGCCGATGGGGTTGCACTCCTCCATGTTATAGCGGCGGAGCACCAATTGCACATACTTTACCTGGCCCATCTGTAGCGTGTGTGCTTTGCGGTCCCTCTTGATGGCGACGCCAAGGTAGTACTCGAGCTCGCTCATGTCGGTCATTTTGAACCGACCGCCCAGCTGCCGCTTCAGGTTCACCAACTCCTCCATGTCCGATGACACGAGGATGAGGTCATCTACGTAGAGGACCACAATCTGGTGCAACCTTGGCTGCTTTCGCACGTACACGCTGTGATCCGCCTCGCAGCGGTTGAAGCCAAGCTCGGCCATGTAGCCATTCATTTTCAGGTACCACATGAGTGGCGCTTGCTTGAGCCCGTAGAGCGCCTTGCGAAGCCAGCACACCTTCCCCAGCAGCGCGTCCACCCCTTCCGGCACCTCCATGTAGACCTCCTTGTCCAGGTTGCCGTTGAGGAATGCGGTTTTTACATCCATTTGGTGGACTTTGTAGTCGCGCGCCGCCGCCACCGAGAGGATGGAGCGAATGGAAGCAAACTTTTCCACCGGTGCAAAGGTTTTGTCGTAGTGTTCTCTTTTTGCTGGGCGTACCCCTTCGCAACCAGCCGCGCCTTGTACCGCTTGACCTTCCCCTCCTTGGTGAGCTTCTTCTTGAAGATCCACTTGGAGCCGATGATTTTCGCGCCCTCCGGCCTATCAATCAGCTGCCAAGTACCGTTCTCTTCGTGGGAGACGAGCTCAGATTTTATGGCTCCCTCCCACTCAGCCCCATCCTTCTGCTACAACGCCTCCTTGATGGTCTCGGGCTCCTCTTGCGCAAAGAACGCTTTAGCAAACCCAGCCCAGGTGCCCTGCGCGGCATCGTACCGTTTTGCTGTCCTCCTTGCGCATCTGCTTCTCCGGGGCTGTTGCTGTTGAGGCTGCTGCTGCTGCTGCTGCTGCTGCTACCCTCTTGCGGTGCCACTCGCACCGCTGGCCTGCTCCCCCTCTCTCAAGGAACGTGGAGATGCGGGATCGCTCCCCGCCTCCTCGTTCAGCTCCATTGCTGCCGGCGCTTCGGACTCATCGTCCGACGCGGCTGAATGCAAATCAGCCACTCCAACATTGCCCGGATGGTTCTCGCCGGCTGGAGCCGATGGGACGTCACCCTCTTTTGCGTCCTCCGGCGTCTCCCCCTTGAGGAGTGGCAGCCACTCCCCACGCTTGGAGAGACCCGCATCCTTGTCCGTCCAACGGCTGTCCTTGTCAAATGTGACGTCGTGACTCTTCATGATCTGCTGCCTCCGCGGGTCGAATAGCCAGTAGACCTTGCTCCCGCTCTCGTACCCGACGAAGATGGACCGGCGAGTCTGTGGGTCCAGCTTGCCCCGCCCCTCCCGTGCCTGCACAATAGCATGTGCAACACAACCAAAAGTACAGAGGTGTGCCACAGTTGGCTTCCTCCCACTCCACACTTCTTGTGGCGTCTCCCACACCTTGGACTTCGCATCATTTAGCGGCTTCGTCGGTGTCAGGTTCATGATGTACGGTGCTGTCCGTGCCGCCTCGCCCCAGTACCGCTGCGCGAGGCCGGCATCGCTCAACATGGACCGGACCATGTTGAGAATGGTCCGGTTTGCCCTCTCGGCGACGCCGTTCTGCTGTGGAGAGTATGGCCTAGTGTTCTGCCATGCGATCCCCTTGTTCTTCATCCATGCCGAGCAGCCCTCGTACTCGCCACCGTTGTCGCTCCGGAATGCCTTTACCTTCAACTCCGTTTGCCGCTCCACAGCCGCCACAAATTATTGCATGCATGACAAGACATTTCTCTTCCTCTTGATTATGTAGAGGTAGAGCTTGCGGCTGTGGTCGTTGATTAAGGTGACAAAGTAGCGCACCCCACCAATGGAGGGCTTGAACGGTCCACACACATCTGTGTACACCACCTCCAATTTCGCCGATGCACGCGTCCCTTTGGCATCAAACGGCTGCCGTGTTGCCTTGCCTACCACGCATGGCTCGCACACGGCATTCTTGGCTCCATCGAGGCCCTTGACCTCAAGACCCCACACCACTTCCTTCTTTGCCATGTCCCTCATAGTTGAGGGAGGGATGTGACATAGGCGGCGGTGCCATAGGTTTATCTTTCCTCCATCCTTCGTCACGAGGTTGACGGCGTCACTCCTGACTGCATCGGCAAGAACCTTGGTACGAAGAAGGTATAAGTCCTCCTCACATCTGTGTGGCGGCCTGATCCGGAGTCGATCACCGTGACTTCCGGATCTGTCAAGTTAGTAGACTCCCTGGCAATCATGGCTTGGGTTTCCTTCTTCCCGCCCTTCCCGGGCTTTTCCGACTTCTTGTTGGGGCAGTTGCGTGCATAGTGGCCTTGTTTGCCACAGTTGTAGCTAAGGAACGGAATTTGAGAGTCGCGGTATGAGAGAACCTCTCGCGCCGTCCTGCTGTACGAGAGCTATTTGATCGTACAGCGCGCGACTCGCTGGTTGTACAGATCAAATGTGATCAAATGAAGGTAGGCCATGAATGAAATTAGCTGTCGACAGATGAAGTTTCTTCATCGAACCATTCATGAATGGAATGCGTCATCGATGCAGCCAGTCCTTGATTTCCACATCATGCAAACTAGCTCTTTGAAGAAGGTGCACGTGGCAGCCAGAATCCTTTAAAAACAAAGTTAAACAGAACACAAAAAATGGAAACGACTCTACCCAAGAGAGAATCGCACTTACGCAAGGAAAACACATGTCTTTTAAGTTCAATAACATATTAGAGCAAGGGTCTCATTTCCTGAAATATTTTCGACATATGAGAAGAAATTTCTGCCTTTTGACGAAGAACAGCAGTTCCAAACCCACCGCTGCTATTTGCAAAGAAGAAGTTCGCGGGTCGAACTCCTTGGGGGCACAAACAGCAGCCAGAAGTAGACAGAACGTTGGCGGCACAAATCTGAAGCATCTGCCAGCGAGGCACGGCCGTGTGTCGTTGGCCAATGAATCATTACAAAACGACAAGCAGACAGACGTTTTATCAGTAGGTTTGCGATACGAACGCATGGTACGTTGCCTGTAATTGTCCTACAATCTTCCTGTTCAGGATGTGTCAACAAAGTATTGTCAGACGAAGCCGAATGAAAACCCTATCCAGAAACAGGCCTTCCGATAGGGCATCCTACGGTGCTCCTGCCATCTTTTAAAAGATACCTCAGGCAGCTCGATTTTGCAATCCAATTGCTGTAACTTTCAAAGCTAGATTAGCGCAAGTTTTCGGCAACAGTGCTACGCAAAATCGGTTACAGCCAACACTCGAGCCGCAGACAAACCCCGTAGTGCGCACTCTCAAGGCGCAACTGTCCGATTGTTAATTGGAGGTGGGCGACTCAAGGATTTCAAATGCCGTTACTTAGTTGTAGCACTCCCCTTTGTTGTCACCTTTGTTGGTGCCTTGCTTGGCACCCTTCCCCTTCTTGCCTCCCCCTCCACCTTGAGGGCGGACGGCATAGGCGGAACTTGATGTTGCCCCACTCTCTCTCCCACCACGCCGCATCCATTCATTACAGACGTACTCAGCCACCTTCGGGTACTTTAGCTCATCGGCGGACCAGCCGCCTACAACGGTGATCATGGGACTCCAACTGTCCGGCAAGGCCAGGAGGAGGATCATGGCTTGCAGCTCAGGGTCGACCTTCCATCCGGTGGCTACGCACTCGGCACTGAGGGACTCAGTCTGCTGTAGGATCTCCATGATTTCGTCGCCTTCGTTGGCTCGGAGGGTGACGAGCCTCTTGAAGACAAAGAGCTGGTTAGCAAGGTTGGTGGACTGGTAGATGGTACAGAGTTTCTTCCAGGCCTCCGCGGCCTCCGTGCATCCTTGAATCAGTGCGCGCTGCAGCGGAGTTAGCGCGAACACCAACAATGCAAGCGCCTTCTTGTTGCGCTTCTTGTACTTGTCCACTTCCTCCGGCGTCGCGGTATCCGGAGGCGCGGTTTCTTCACCGTTGACCAGCTCAAGCAGGCCTTTGTCATCGAAGTAGAGGTCAAACTGCCACCTCCACAAGGGGAAGCCATTCCCATCAAACTTGGAGATGGCGCCGACGCTCTCTTGCTCGGTCGTTGCCATTGCGCGTGGCGGTAGCGTGAAATTTGAAGAGCTAGGGTCCTTCTAGGCACGTGGGCCCATAACCCTTTGTTGCCTCTAGTGGGTGTGGAGGCACCCTCAAGGATGCCTAGCTCTCAGTGATGCACGCTACCAAAGTTTGGGCAGCCAATCGACACCAATGGTAAAGAGTGTGGAGTACAAGGATCACGGATGTGAGTGGGCAGAACACGTCGCATTCAATAGATCTGAATTGAAACATGTTTTTGTTACTTAGCATAGTGATATTACATCAGATATCTATAGCCTGTGATCTAAGCTTTTCAACGCATCCAAGCATGCCAAAAACGGAGCAGTAGAGCCCCTGCTATGGCTGTCGAAGTCACCCTTGGTGGAGCCGCGCACCTGGCCCTGCACTCTAGGCAACGGGAGGCGCTTCCACGATGACCCGCCGAAATGCCTTTCCTCTCCCAGAAGTCAAGGAGAAGTTCATCCTAGTCAAGGAGGTCCTTATGGTTACCTCATTCATGCCCCTGGTGCATTTGGAGGCCATTAGGAATGAACTCGGATCCCTGGCGGTGGAATATCCCGCAACCCATGGCGGGTACCAGATTCCACCCACCTAGCACCCGTTTTTTGGGCTAGGCCAACTTTCTGAATACTCACTCAAATCAAGCAATTCAAAGCTGGATCCTGCATGGAAAAATCCAAGGAATCCAAATCTAAAGTCAGATGAGGTATTTGACCACTCCTCAGTGGTCGAAACAGGGAGTACGATCAACGGCACTCATGGCAAGGGGCACACCATGTCAACACCACGCACTAGGGGAACGTGTACCCCCCCCCCCCGTTGCAACGATTCTGTTCTGACAAATGGCCCGTCAGAATTACGTGGCGGCTTGTAGAGGTAGCCGTACACGACTTCCAGGTGTCATAATCTGGATGAAACCCTCACCGTAGGTCCGGAGAGTGCGTCGGCAGCTGGGAGCACAGCCACGGACCGGGGGAACACGAACCCCCTGGTGCAACAATTTTGCTCTAAAAAATGGCCCGTCAGAATTGCGTGGCATAAAATGCGGCACCTAGAGGTAGGTGTACACTACTGCCAGGTGTAAGAATCTGGATGAAAGCCTCACCGTATGTTTGGAGAGTGCACCGGCAGCTGTAGGCGTAGCCACGCACCGGTGGAACGTGTACCCTCCTGGCGCAACACTTTCGTTTTGACAAATGGCCCGTCAGAATGGCTTGGCATAAAATGCAGCGCGTAGGCGATAGCTGTACAGTACTACCAGGGGTGATAATCTGGATGAAACCCTCACCGTAGGTCCGGAGAGTGCACCAGCAGCTGTAGGCACAGCCACGCACCGGGGGAACGCGTACCCCCCCCCCCCCCCCCCCACCCCCACCGGCGCAACAATTCCGTTCTGACAAATGGCCTGTCAGACTTACGTGGCATAAAATGCGGCGCGTAAAGGTACCTGTACACTACTGCCTTGTGTGATAATCCAGATGAAACCCTCACCGTAGGTCCGGAGAGTTCGCCGGCATGTGTGAGCGCAGCCAGGCACCAAGGGAACGCGTACCCCTGCGGTGCAGAAATTCCGTTCTGATGAATGGCCCGTTGGTATTGCGTGGCGTAAAATGCGGCACATACAGGTAGCTCTACATTACTGCGAGGTGTGATAAGCTTGATGAAACCCTCACCGTAGGTCCTGAGAGTGTGCCGGCAGCTGTGAGCGTAGCCACGCACCGAGGGAACGCGTACCCCCCCCCC
>SZWC01001472.1:55435-70107 GCA_023375785.1 Penium margaritaceum
GGGGGGGGGGACTGCGGAATGGGCCTGTTCTAGGGGTGTAGAGGGTGCCAAATCCGCGGAAAGGAGGCTGCAAAAGTGGGCCATGCGTGTATCTGCGGAATTGCCATGTTAGAGAGACTACGGGGAAGCCAAATCCGTGGAAGAGGGGCTGCAGAAGTGGGCCATGTGTGTATCCGCGGAATTGCCATGTCAGGGACACTTGGGGGAAGCCAAATCCGCGGAATAGGGGTGTTCCGGGAGGGGGTGATGGAGTTCCGCGGAATTGCCATGTCAGAGGGGTGATGTGAAAGGAGGAAAGACCATCTGTGAGTGGTCAATTGTGACATTGTGTCCTGGTGAATGTGGAATGAAGTCTTATAGTGAGCGGAAGGAGGAGATGTGCGGAAGACAACATGGAAGGCGCGGAAGTGAAGTGACATCGCGGAACAATGACGAGCGCGGCAAAAAAATGGCCAACACACCGACGTGTGCGGACCCTTTCGCACAACGTCAAACGGTGGTGGAAAGTATTTTCTGACCTTCATAGACGACCACAGCCGCAAGGTGTGGATCTTCTTCCTCAAAAAGAAGAGAGAGGTCAGAGAAAAGTTGTAGGAGTTTGTCGCCATGGTGGAGCGGCAGACCAGAAAGAAAGTCAAAGCGATGTGGAGCGACAATGGCGGAGAGTAGGAGGCATGCAAGGGCTGGTTGCGGCAACATGGGATCAACCACCAGCGCACAACGCCTTACACGCCGCAGAGCAATGGTGTTGCCGAACGGATGAATCAGACTATCCTCGGCATGCTTCATAGCATGCTCTTTGATGCAAAGCTTCCACCGCGGTTCTGGGTGGAAGCGGCAAGAATGGCATGCTATCTTGTCAACCAGACTCCTGCCGCTGCTTTGGGCCGGCACGGAAAGAAGAAGGGAAAGCAACAGATGATGCCACAAGACGTTTGGTCAGGGAAGAAGCCGGACGCACCACACCTAAAGATATTCGGCTGCACTGCATGGGCAAAGGTCCAGGCAGGTGAGGGTGCCGGCAAGCTAGATGCAAGAACGTGAAAGTGCGTTATGGTGGGCTATGAGATGGCCCACAAGACATACCACTTGTGGGACCTGGCAGGAAGAAGACTAATCACCAGCTGGGACGTAACCTCTGATGAAAGGAAACCAGGCAAGGAAGAGATGCTTGATCCCACGCAAGCCCCAAAACAGGGAGAATGGTTGGTGCTACTGGATTCAGGAGATCAAGCTCCCGAAAACTGGCAAGTGGTGCCAGTACAGCAGGCTGTGAAGAACAGTGGTGTGGCAGGGAGAGCGGCAGTGCAGGCTGATACAACGGCGAGCTCCGACACATAGTCGGAGACGTCCGAGGCCTCTGATACCAGCTCGGAGGCCAGTGGCTCTTCTAAAGAAGAAAACTTAACTCCAGGGCAGCCAACAGCACAGGAGCAACAGCATTGGAAACAACCACCAGCAATGCAACGTTGGAGTACATGACAAAGGAAACAAACTCCAACGCTGACACCGGAAGCTGGACTGGACTGAGCTGGTCTTGTTTGGCTCAGGGAGAGCCACTCACTGTGGCTGAGGCACTGGCAAGGCCTGATGCGGCCAAGTGGAAGGAGGCGGTGGACAGGGAGCTTGCGTCCATCAAAGAAATGACACATGGGTGGACAGACCCGCTAACGCTCACGTGGTGGGCTCAAAGTGGGTGCTCAGGTTGAAGCTGAAGCAAGATGACAGCATCGACAAGTACAAGGCAAGAGTGGAGGCAAAAAGATTCTCACAGCTCGCAGGGTCTGAGTACAATGAGACCTTTGCACCAGTTATCACGTTTGCCTCAATCAGATCCGTGCTTGCCGTTGCTGCTACCAAAGACCTTGAGATCCACCATATGGATGTGAATACAGCCTTCCTTTATGGGGAGCTTGACAAGGAGGTGCTAATGGAGGTGCCGGAAGGTGTCAAAGCACCCAAGGGGAATGTGTGCAAGCTTGTGAAGGCATTGTACAGGCTGAAACAGGCCCCACGGATCTGGTACAAGGAGATGGACAGCTTCATGGCTGATATCTCCTTCGCACATTGCAAGAATGACCCCAGCGACTATGTGCGGGAGGACGAACGTGGCTTGCTACTTGTGGCATTGTACGTGGATGATCTTATCATGTGTTCTTCCTTGCAAGAGGCCCTTATGGACCTCAAGAAAAATCTGGCCAGCAGATTTAAGATGAAGGACATGGGACCTCTCGAGTACTACCTCGGGATTGCTGTTCACCGCAACCGCAAAGCAGGCACCATCAAGCTCAACTAGACCAAGTACATCATGGACATCTTGAAGCACTACAACATGGAGGACTGCAAGCCGGTCAGCACCCCCATGCCCTCTGNCTATGTGCGGGAGGACGAACGTGGCTTGCTACTTGTGGCATTGTACGTGGATGATCTTATCATGTGTTCTTCCTTGCAAGAGGCCCTTATGGACCTCAAGAAAAATCTGGCCAGCAGATTTAAGATGAAGGACATGGGACCTCTCGAGTACTACCTCGGGATTGCTGTTCACCGCAACCGCAAAGCAGGCACCATCAAGCTCAACTAGACCAAGTACATCATGGACATCTTGAAGCACTACAACATGGAGGACTGCAAGCCCGTCAGCACCCCCATGCCCTCTGACTGCAAGCTCTCCTCCTCCGTGTCACCAAGCAATGAGGCAGACCGGCGGGAGATGCAAAACATTCCGTACTAGTCCGCCGTTGGGAGCCTCGTATATGCGATGGTGGGAACACGACCTGACATTGCTTATGCAGTGGGTCAGGTGAGCAGGTTTGTGGCCAACCCTGGGCCAGAACATTGGCAAGTCATGAAGCGGAGTTTTTGCTACCTCAAAAAGACTCGGCATGTCGGACTTCGGTTTAGAGGTCTAGAAGGATCGGACTTGCTACGACTGACATGCTACACTGACGCAGACTGGGGAGGACGGATTGATGACAGGAAGTCCACCTCAGGGTTTTTCTGTCTTCTCAACGGTGGTGCGGTTTGGTGGGCAAGAAGGAAGCAGGACTGCGTCTCGCTTTCTAATGCTGAGGCAGCAGTGCATTGCACTCTCCAAAGTGTGCAAGGAAACACAGTGGCTTAGCAGTTTGCTTGATGGGATCAAGGCACCACAAGAGGAAGAAACCGTCATCTGCATCGACAACCAAAGTGCCATTGCTATGGCAGAGGACGACATGATCTCCCGGTGTACAAAGCACATCAATATTGGGTACCACTACTCACGTGACCATGTCGCCAAGGGTGTCGTGGAACTGGAGCACGTCGCAACCAAGAAAATTCTTGCATACTTCTTGACAAAGCCGCTTGACAGCGACTTGCATGTTGCAGGTGCTCGAGGAGTCGGCATGGTGGATGCAAGAGATGAGAACTAAAGATCAAGAAAATTAATATGCACAAACACAACCTAGAGCTACAGGTTCATGCCGAAGAAAACTACCACAGCAGGTGGCCTACGGTGCAAGGGAGAGATTGTTGTTCTTGTATGCCCCATGGCCACTGCTATGGCTTGACGGACAGGTTGGGCACGCACTGCTCTCTTGGAGTAAGTCTCCCAAACCTTGTTGATGGTGATAGTCCAAGTGAGACACCAGAAGTGTAGCGCAACGGATAGCATCTTGGACTTAGGGACAACAAGTCATGCGATCAATCCTTGATGTGCGCAGGAGGTTTTTTGACCTTCCTGCACAGGGGGGAAGTTTCTTAGACATTTCTCCATGCATGAGAAGAGTGCGCCACTTGGCGGTCAGTGGATGCGCCAATTGGCGGACTGGTGAGGTGGTGTGGAGGGACCACCCCAAAAGTTCCACAACCCACACACCTTAGAAGCCAGGCCTAGGATTATATGTACCAGGCTCATTCCTCATTCTAATTACACAATATGGCCTTAGATGCTCCTCACAGAGTTGTCCAACTAAGGAACAGTATGAAGAAGACACTAGTTGGTCTAAGCCCCAGGAGTTAGTCTTTGACTAGCACCTCGTGCGAAAGTGAACTAGTGTTAAGTAGACACAGTTGCTAGCAAGTGATTGACTAGGAACTGCTCAGTGTGGAACCGTGATCCTGAGGGTGATATCTTTTCCTAGGTAAAATTTGAGGAGCAGACGGCAGGTGCTATTGTGTCGGCCCTGTTTTCTAGTCCGTTTGCCTCAGGCTGGTTGACAGGGTGAAGTAGCTGAGGACAGTGCCAAAGCAGCCACTGTGACTGTTGCCAAAGCTGTGCATCATTCTCAGGATGCTAAAGCTGTAGCCCATGCTAGTTTTGTTGCTGGTTGTAATACTCTTGTGATGTGTGTTTGTGAGCCTTGTTTGCAGCCCGCTCTTTAGGTGTTTGACAAGGAGAAGAAGCTGAAGAAGAAGACACTCTTGAAGGTGCCACATGAGTATCGGAAGTATTCTCCCAGCAGTTCAACAATAGTGGAAAAGACCTGTTTGGTGGAAAGGTTGTCTGGTGAAGATAGCGACGTAGAAGAAATTTCTATGGTAACATACCGTAGCGGAGTTTGTTGTGCTAGTGTGCACTGAAGTGATGGCGAAAATGATTTGTAACCTTCGTGATAGCACTTGTAAGAACTCATTCCACACAAAGCCTTCATGCCCCTTATGCCACATCTCTTATGCTTAGCGTTTATCATCCATTTTGTTGCAATTTTCCTCAACATGGGCCTATATGTTTTCTCCTACCTCTAAACCTTGTCTCTGGCAGTTTCATTACCTTCTCTTCACATACTATGCTTGTGCCATGCCCCTTCTTAAACTTAGCCCTTGGCATTGTTCTATGCTCCCTGCCTCTGCGGTTATGCTTTGACCATTTTACAGATGGTTCCACCACGTAGGTCACAGGGAACTTCGAGTCCCACTTGCAGGACTGGCCTCGTTGCTTGTCGCAACACAAGGCCCACTGCTGCACAACAGGACCAGATTGTCATCACGCCGGTGAGATGGCCCGTGGACATTTCATTGCTACAAGAGCATGGTGACAGCATCAATGCTCGTTGTCACATGTGCAAGAATGTGGGAAGAGACGTGAAAATGAGTATGCTTGTCAACATTTTTGACAATGATCAAGCACATTTTCCACCTCATCCATTCTTCAAGCTCAAGTGTACACGTGACAAGGCTCAGGTGCAAATGCTTGTTGCAAATGGGGGTTTGTGGCTGTATACTGAAATTGAATGTGGCGGAAGACACTCAACTGTGAAGCGGATCTTTGATGGCGAAGGGAGATGTACAACGCGGCAGACCTGTACATGACAGTGCTGCTCCTGGAAATGCATTTTTTGAAGGTGTTGGGATTGGAGGTGTTGCGCCTCAAGTGTCAACAGGTGGAAGCGAGGGCTATGAGGGAGATGGACACGGCGAGGGAGATGGGGGTGGCAAGGGGGATGGAGACGGCGAGGGAGGTGGAGCTGAGGACAATGTTCAGGAAGCTGAAAGACGCAATGACGGAGTTAATGATCGAGACCCTTCTCCAGAAAGGTCACCACGAAATCGGAGGGCTAATAATTAGCAAAGACCCAGTTTCGATCGCAACAGCTGATGGACAGCGTCGAACTGTAAAGGAGGGACTGGGTAGAGGGACTGGCTGGATGGGTCGCTTGCTGGCTGGCCAAGTGGATGGGTCGCTGGCTGGCTGGCTAGCTGGCTGGCTGGTTGGCTGGCTGGCTGGCTGGTTGGTAGGCTGGCTGGCTGGCTGGCTGGCTGGCTGGCTGACTGGCTGGCTGGCGGGCTGACTGGCTGACTGGCTGGCTGAAGGGCTGCCTGGGTGGTTGGCTGGCGGGTTGGCTGGCTGGCTGGCTAGTAGGCTGGCTGGCTGGCTGGCTGACTGGCTGGTTGGCTGGCTGGCTGGCTGAAGGGCTGGGTGATTTAAGGCTGGTTGTCTGGTTAAATGGCTTGCGTTGTTGCTGGTTGTGTGGCTCGGTGGCTTGCTGGATGGCTGGCTGGTTGGCTAGGTGGCTGGCTGGATGGCTGGTTAGCTAGCTGGCTGGCTGGTTGGCTGGCTGTGTGGCTTGGTGGCTTGCTGGATGGTTGGCTGGCTGGGTGGCTTCCGTTCACTACATTTTCTAAGGCACATAAAGGATTAAGATATATTCCCTTCCTCATGCATGCAAGTCTTTCATGTACATTGGCGTCTTTACTCGGTTATTTCTTGGGTGGGAATTTGTTTCCTCCCTTGCAGCCAAGTCCCGCCCCAAGAGTGAGGCTATTTGGAAAAAAGCCTCTCTACATCTTCAAAGAAAGTCATCTACTTGTGCTTTGCAAGTGCCCTCCGAAGTTTGCACCGTCGGAGTCTCTAATGGAAGAGGGCAACTAGGCTAGGTTTGAAGCCGAACTTGGTGAGAGATATGCCGTTGACTTCGTGAAGAGAATCGAAGGGCACACCGCTCTACTTCCAGACTTTGACCACAAAAACAGAGTATTCTTCATGCCTTCCCCTCCTGTCCCAAGTCCCCCAGCGCAGTTTGGAACACCTGTACATGTGCGGCAGAAGGTGTCTGGTGGTGTTGGGTATACTTGCGCATATGCTCAACAACATGGAACGTGTGTGCACATGGAGTTGGGGGGAAAGCATTTGGATCCATCTTGCACTACTTTTGCTTTGGAGCCAAGTCCAGTAGTGCGTCTAACTCTCTCCCAGGGTAGCTACCCGTGTTTTTCCATCTTGGACAGTTCTGCACCTCAGAAAGGTGCACGGGTGCTTGGCTGGGTTCTCACAGAAGGTGACAATGGTCCTGGATTTCGATGCTCTTGTGACTCTGGTTGAGGACGCTGTGAGAAACACCTTGACATGTTGAGACCCTTTGTTCCAGAATCTACGACTTGTTATGCACCAAATAGTGACAAAAATGATCAACCAAGAGTGGTGGTGCAAGTCCCAGATGTTGAGGTGTTTGTGTCATGTGTTTGTGATGAAGGAAGGCCGCTTTGTGAGTCAGCGGAGCACGTGGGGAAGAAGTAGAAAGTGTTTTCGTGGCCAAAAGTGAAGTCTTGGCAGTTGATCGACGTGCATACGAGCTTGCACCCATCTCGTGTGACAACTGAACAAGAAATCATGGAGCAGGCGGCTCTGGCCTTTTCAGACGACCTTGTGTTGAAAGCTCCTAAGCCAGTCTCTGCGACATGTCCATGTGGGCACACTTGGCATCACGTAGTTTCAGTCAAGCAATTGCTCATCCTCTCCTGTCTCACCCCCCTTTGACTATCTATGACTCGTGTTGTGAGTTTTCAACGCTGACCACATGAAGTGGAATTCGTTGGTTATGGTTAGTGACATATGCATACTTTGGTTGGTCACTGTGCATGGTAGCCACGCTGTGCCACTACGTATTGAAGGTATTTGTACTTGCTACTCGATGAGTAGTATTCACAAACCATTGTCTTCAACTCTGACCATTTGTGACTCGTGTTATGAGTTGTCAACATTTTCCACACTTAGTGACATTCATTGGTCATGGTCAGTGACATATGCCTACTTTGGTTGGTCATCGTGCATGGTATCCACACCGTGCCACAGCTTATTGAAGTTCCTTGTGCTTGCTAGTTGATACCTGGTGTTCCCAAACCATTGTCTCCCCCTCTGACCATTTGTGACTCCTATTATGAGTTGTCAACGCTGACCACACACTCCGATTTCTTCGGTCAAAGGTAGTACATACGCCTACTTTGGTCGGTCACTGTGCATGGTAGCGACACCGTGCTTATGCTGATTGAAGGTCGCTGTACTTGCTAGTTGAGAACTGATATTCACAGGCCATTGTTTCCTCCTCTGACCGTTTGTGACTCGTGTTATGGTTGGTGAATGTTGACCACCCATATTGAGATTCTTTCATCATGGTCGGTGACATATGCCTAGTTTGGTTGTTTGGTGTGCATAGTAGCCACACCGTGCCACAACGTATTGAAGTTCTTCGTCATTTCTAGTCGATACATAGGGTTCCCAAACCATTGTCTCTCCCTCTGACCATTTGTGACTTGTGTTATGAGTTGTCAATGTTGACCATACATACTGGACTTCTTTGGTCATAGTCAGTGACGTGTGCATCCTTTGGTTGGTCACTGTGCACGCTAGCCACACCATGCCACTACTTTTTGAAAATCTTTCTACTTGCAAGTTTATAACTAGTGTTCCCAACCCATGGTTTCCCCCATCGACCATTTGTGACTTGTGTTATGAGTTTTCAACGTTGACCACACACTGTGAAATCCGTTTGGTCATGGTTTGTGACATATGCCTACTTTGGTCTGTCACTGTACATGGTTACCACGTGGTGACATTACGTATCGAAGGTCTTTGTGCTTTCTTGTTGACAACTAGTGTTCCCAAACCATTGTTAGCCCCCTCTGACTATATGTGACTCGTGTTGTGATTTGTATATGTTGACCACATGAAGTGAAATCATTTGTTCATGGTCAGTGACAGCTGCATACTTTGGTTGGTCACTGTGCATTGTAGCCACACTGTGCCACTACATATTGAAGGCATTTGTACTTGCTATTCCAAAACTAGTATTCACAAACCATTATCTTCCACCCTGACCATTTGTGACTCGTGTTATGGGTTGTTGAAGTTTACCACACTTACTGACATTATTTGGTCATGGTGAGTGACATATGCCTACTTTGGTTGGTCATCGTTCATGGTATCCACACCGTACCACAACGTATTGAAGCTCCTTGTTCTTTCTATTTGCTACTTGGTGTTCCCAAACCATTGTTTCCCCCTCTGACCATTTGTGAATCGTATTTTGAGTTGTCAACGTTGACCACACACATCGGATTTCTTTGGTCAAAGGCAGTACATATGCCTACTTTGGTCGGTCATTGTGCATGGTAGCCACACCGTGGTACCACTGAATGAAGTTCTGTGTACTTGGTAGTTGAGAACTGATATTCCCAAACCATTGTTTCCTCTCCTGAGCGTTTGTGACTCGTGTTATGGTTGGTCAACGTTGACCCATATTGAAGTTCTCTGGTCATGGTCAGTGACATATGCTTAGTTTGGATGATTGGTGTGCATATTAGCCATACCGTGCCACTACGTATTGAAGTTCTTTGTCTTTTCTAGTCCATGCATAGGGTTCCCAATCCAGTGTCTCTCCCTCTTGCCATTCGTGACTCGTGTTATGAGTTGTCAAGGTTGACCACAAATAGTGGACTTCTTCGGTCATAGCTAGTGACAAATTCATCCTTTGGTTGGTCACTGTGCACGCTAGCCACGCCGTGCCACTACTTGTTGAAGTTATTCGAAGTTGCTAGTTGATAACCAGTATTACTAACCCATTGTTTCCCCCTTTGATCATTCGTGACTTGTGTGATGAGTTTTCAACGTTGACCACAGACTGTGAAATTCGTTTGGTCATGGTTAGTGACATATGTCTACTTTGGTTTGTCACTGTACATGGTTACCACGCCGTGTCACTACGTATTGAAGATATTTGTGCTTTTTAGTCAATAGCTAGTATTCCCAAACTAATGTTATCCCCCTTTGACTATCTGTGACTCGTGTTGTGAGTTTTCAACACTGATCACATGAAGTGAACCTCGTTGGTCATGGTCACTGACATATGCATACTTTGGTTGGTCACTATGCATGGTAGCCACGCTGTGCGACTGCATATTGAATGTATTTGTACTTGCTACTCGATGACCAGTATTCAGAAACCATTGTCTTCCACTCTGACCATTTGTGACTCGTGTTATGAGTTGTCAAAGTTTACCACACTTAGTGACATTATTTGGTCATGGTCAGTGACATATGCCTACTTTGGTTGGTCATCGTGCATGGTACCCACACCGTGCTACAACGTATTGAAGTTCATTGTGCTTGCTATTTGATACTTGGTATTCCCAGCCCATTGTTTCTCCCTATGACCATTTCTGACTCGTATTATGAGTTGTCAACGTTGACCATGTTAATGGTGTTTCGTTCATCCACCAGAAAGGGGGGAAGGAAGGAGGGCCTAGGGTCAGGGTCCGAGAGAGGGTTCGACGGATGACCTGACAACCATCACCCAAGGAAAGGAAAATACAAAAGGAGCATTTTGACTCCGGGGAGCGACGGCGCGCGTAGGAAGATATTGCAACGGACACCGGAACCCAACCAGACCTGCCAAGAGGAAGAAACGATTCGCTCGGGGTACGGGGTTGCGGCTAGGAAACCTAGTATGCCGCAGGAGGACAAGGAACCCTGTGGCAACTGTGAGGAGCCGAGGGACGCCCTTACCTTGCATCGATGCTTTGTATGCAAACACCCTCTACATGCGGGTTGTCAAGACCCGAAGGTACGGATACGGCGGAAGGTGGTCGGTTGCAAGAAGTGCGCACCCATCATGTTGGCTAGGGTAGACAAAGAGGACAGGAAAGGAAACAGACCTGCAGCCAAGCGTTGGATTGAAATGTGTGAAGCATGCCGAGAGCCGCATGACCCCATGGAAGCAACCTGGTGCTACGAATGCAAAGCACCCATCCACCGCAAGTGTGGAACCGAGATCCCGGGGTTGGGACGGCACTGTAAGGGCTGCATCCGGAGGCTGATTGAACAGGCGCAGGAGATGGGCAAGGAGAGCGGACAGGCTGGTGAAAGAGAACCACGTGTCCCTGGGGTGGAGGAGACGGAGGAATGCAGAAAGTGCAAGCGGCAGGTAAGAACGCAGAAGAAACACTACTACAACTGCAAGGTGGCTCTCCATTGCGTATGTGGGGAAGAAGAGCTGCTGCAACGGAAGGCGGTGCACGTCTGTCTTGCCTGCGCGCCGGATCTGAAAGGGAGGATGCAAAAGGAGAGAGAAGAGCAAGGAAGGGGAGGTCGGCAAGCGGCAGAGATGGAGTGGCGCCTGTACTGCACCGAATGTGGCCACAACAACGCCACCAAATGGTGTGAGGGATGCCACGAGCCACTCCATCGGCCTTGCGGGCAGATGCTGCCTGAGATGGGACATCACTTCGACAAATGTGTTGCAAAGCTACGACTCCTCGAGGCCCGGGCACGGGATAAGAAGTAGCGGGAGAAGAAGGCACAACAGGGCACGAGGGGGACGGAAGCGCCACGCTCATACGCGGACGCCCATCCAGTGGAGGAGCTCTACCGCAATGCAGTGGTGTTACCAGGACCAGAGGGAGTGGCGGCTCGGAAGGCGGTGTTGGCCACAAGGGCATTGAGGAACAGGGATATCCCTCAGGTAAGAAGGAAGGTGTTGGCCATGGTAAATGAGGCGTTGATGGTAACACCTCAAAAGTGCCTCATGAGATATGGGCCGCCAGCAGCAGCACCTGAGCCACCAGCTCCATGAAGATCGAACGCGCTAACCCATCCTCAACCACCCTCGGCGGACAATCAACCTGCCCGGCGCTCAGTTATGCCAAGTGCACCAGGCAGGATGTAGCAAGGACGGGAAGCCGGGGTCGAGCGAGGAGTGCCCACCCCCGGACACTCCGGACTAAAAGGACAACTCAGTGCTCTGGCCAACAATGCACTGGCACGACGATGAGACCAAACCCCTGCCTCGGGAGGACAGCAGAGTGAGAGAAGAGCAGACAGGGACCCACGGTACCCTTCGCCGGCAAGGGGACCTGCATCAAGAGGATTGCGAAGGCCGCCTGTGGGAGTGCAAGGCACGTGGGCTGCACGAATCCCATGGAGCGGGAGAGGTGGACCGTTGGCGGAGTCAGGGGGGAGCAATGGGACGGAGAAGCCCACAACTGAGGCAAGGACGGAGCAAGGCAGTGGGAGTAGGGAATTTGCAACTGGAGCGGGGGCCGCAAGAGGAAGATGGACCGGGAGCAGTGCAGCCGGGGAAAGGGATGCGAGGGGCACAAGTGCAAGCAAGGAGCTGGAGGGAGGAGAGACACCTCGGGCCGGCAGCTGTCCATGGTGCGAGAAGAGGGTGTACCAGCCTGCTCGACAATGCGGCCGTTGCAAATGCCATACGCATGAGGAATGCGGAGCGGTGGACGAAGAAGGAATTTGGAACTGTGTGTCCTGCCAGAAGATTAAGCAGGGGAATCCCATGCGAGTCGGGGTCATGCTGGGACAATGATACAGTGCCGAGGCAGGCATCGTGTGTTGTGNNNNTGCAGCAGTTCTTGGGCGCGACCGTGTACGGGCACGGCCGAGGGAGATTGCCCCAGCTGCTCCAGAGACCTGAGAGGGGTGACTCCATGGTGTGAGAAGTGTGGATGCTTCTCACATAGTGAATGTGTGAAGAAGGTGGGAGAGAGGAGGCTGCGTCATGGGGGGCGCATTGCATTGTATCAATGCTTTCGATGCACAACTGCGTGCAGCGAGCCATGCACCACATGCAGAGGCCCAGTGCGCATCCGCAGGTGGCAGTGCATCAGCTGTCACCAACGGGTGCACCTCTCATGCACCCGCCGCTACAAGATTATTCAGACGGGGCTGGATGGGCCTCTCTGCATGCCCTATGAGGAGAGTGATGAGGCAAGGCGGAGGGTGCAAGCAAGGCAGAAGGAGGCCGTGCGGCGATTGCAGGAGCAGCTGAAAGAAGGGAGAGAAGAAGGAGAGTGCAAGATGGCCCCACGTCAGAGCCCCAAGGCACGAAATGAAAGGATACGGCAGGAGACGCCCCACCGAGAGTTGGAGGGAATGGAGAGGACGAGGTGGGCAGAGGAAGAGTATTTGTTGCCAGGACAAGGGGCTGAGGAATCTACGCCGGGGAGGAGACGGGAGCACCAACCAGGCGGTGAATGATGCACCGGAAGGGAGAGGACGGGATGAACGAAACAAGGAAGGAGGAGGGATGGAAGAGGATGTCCACCTTGTTTTGTGGAGTAGGGTATAACAGTGTTAATGGTGTTTCGTTCATCCACCGGAAAGGGGGGGGAGGAAGGAGGGCCTGGGGTGAGGATCTGAGAGAGGGGTCGATGGATGATCCAACGACCATCGACCGAGGAAACGAAAATACAAAAGGAGCAGTTCGACTCCGGGGAGCGACGGGATGCGTAGGAAGATATTGCGACGGACACAAGAACCCGACCAGACCTGCTGAGAGGAAAGGAAATCGGCCCTTTCTAACCGGAACACCGGAACCCCTTTCTAAGTGTGACCAATGGCCTGAGAAGCTTGTTTGTGATGGTACGAGTTTGAAGAATCAAAATGGTGACTTGGGAAATCATATTCTTCTGCACACTCAACCGTTGTTGTCGCATGGAGTTCTTCAAAAGTCCGCCCCCAAGCGTCTTGTCCCTGATCATCATGCACGCATTCTTCTCACGCAACTTGCCATGAGACAGCGCCAACGTGGTCTTCATTCAGTCCGACATGGACAGCCTCATGGAGAAGCTGCATGGCTGCGGGGCGAGTGACATGGCCAGAATGGTGAATGAAAGGAAGATCTACCACGAAGAAGGCGGCGTAAGTTGTCTGTCTCTTTTGTTCTTGCACGCACACACACACACACACACACACACACACACACGCATGCACAAACACACACACGCACACACACGTGCACTCACACACGCACGCACAGCCAGCCACCAGGCAAGCTAACCATTATTCCTTTTTGCGGATTGTGTTGTCGCAGTTTTTCACCTTGGAAAAGGATTACTCGTACTTCATGTATACTTTTGGACCTCACACATCAGAACAGTGTCTCCTTCATGAGGAGGAAGTTTCACCATTGACAACACTTCTTGACAATGTGGATGGGATGACGGTTGAGGGGTGGAGAATCTTGCGGCATGTGATGCCGATTGTTGCACTAGTGTTGGATTTCCACATTGGGGTGGTCTTGGCTGCATACGCCTCATCTCTGACAAACATTGATTGGACGAGTGCAAGAGGAATGCTTCCATCAGAGCTTGTGAATATTCTGCGCAAACTTGTACAAGACCATGAACAAGTTTTCAGAGTACGTTTCTTTTGCTCTCTTCACATTCTTTGCGGGTGTTTTCACATGTACGCTCACTCATATGATTCTCAGACATTGGTTGATGTCTGTAGGGTTCCCAGCAAACTGTTGTACCTGGCCCTTTATCACATTCGTCAATCGTGTGCTACCCATTCTGGCCTTCATGGAACCAGAGACCTTTGTACAAGGACTTTGAGCAGAAAGATGGCCGCAGCATCAACAGCAAAGATGACACCAAGTGTGATGCAAAGGAGGATGTTGGTAAGGTGAAGAAGACAACCACAGGTATTTTCACCGTGGTGTGTCCTCACCTGATTATCTATGGGTTCCATGTCATGTTCTTTGGTGAGTCGCCAAATGACATCTTCACAACTCTCCTCACCAGATTCCCAGTGGACAAGAGGCCGAATTATGTGTTATACAACAATGCCTGTAAGCTGTTTTCGTACATTATGGGAAGGGATCCAGAACTCCTCACTGGTACAAGACTTCTCTGTGAACGTTTCCACTTTGGTCACAAACACGCTGCAAAACACACCTGCTCTCCTGCCTTCAGCTCAGACTCTTACAAGCATCTTGAAGGTGAGAACTATCACTTTGTCCGAGGTGCATTGTGTGTGCGTGTGTGTGTGTGTGCATGCATGTGTGCAGACGAGTGTGTGTGTGGGTGTGTGTTTGTGTGTATGTGGGAGTGTTTCTGTGTGTGTGTTTGTGTGTGTGTGTGTGTGTGTATGTGAGTGCGTATGTGTGTGTGTGTGTGTGTGTGTG
>SZWC01001472.1:82103-96022 GCA_023375785.1 Penium margaritaceum
CCTCACCCGACCACCCGCCCTCACCCGATCGCCCGCCCTCACCCGACCGCCCGCCCTCACCCGACCGCTCGCCCTCACCCGACTGCCCGCCCTCACCCGACTACCCGCCCTCACCCGACTGCCCACCCTCATCCGACTGCCCACCGTCACCCGACTGCCGCCCTCACCTGACTGCCCACCCTCACCCGACTGCCTGCCCTCACTTGACTACACTACCGCAGGACCTGACTGCCCCGCCGCACCCGACCGCCAAACCACACTTGACTGATCAGTCACACCTGACTGCTTGGTTGCGCCCGACTGTTCGGCAGCACCCGACTGCACGGCCATACCAGAGTCCTCCGCCGCACCAGATTGCCTAAGTTTCCATTGCCCTTTCAAAGCTTCCTCAGCATACCTCCCATTTTTGCTGACCTTTCTTGTCTTTTCTTTGCTCAAGAACCTTTTTCTTTTTTGAGCCTTTCAACCACACTGTTCTTGACCTCCGCGGTGTGATGCTCGTTCTTGGACAGGAATTTCTTTTGCCTTCTGTACACTTGGAAATCCGTACACATGCAAAAAACGTTAACTTAGAGTACGGACGGCCACGTCTTGTTTCAACACGAGCAAAAATGAGAGCTATTGTATTACTTACAGGTTGGTACTAGCGTGCCAGGGACTCCAAAACGGCACCGCCTCTGTACGTCTTGTACAATGGCCGATTTTTCTCTTCAAAAGTGCCAACTTGAACTATGAATTAGGCAAACGACTTGTCTGTGGCATGTGGGTTCAATTTCACCCAGTTAGTCTGGAAAATCTGCTCGACATCTAGAGTAAACTCATTGTCTTTTGTGTGACCAGTTGCACGCGAGCAGCGACGGATCTGACTCTGGGCGGACCCCACTTGGAGCATCAGCCTTTAAGTTGCAGGACACTCATTGGACCAGTGCAACTTTATGAAAAAAAATGGTGTAGCCCCCGGCATTCAACCACTTTTTCAAACCAATTCCTGTCTTCCAGTGTTGGCGGCCGATGCACAAATGTTTTGACCCATTCTCCTCAAACCACTCCTTCGAATTAACACGGAACTTGTCAAGGTCTGCATGGCCAAAATTATGTTTGGTTAAAACCTAAAAAGAACACGACAAAGAAACAACAAGAACCAAACTTACCAAGGGAGGTGTTGACGAAGCGGGTGTCGATGACGCCGAGATCTGCGTCCTCACCACGAGAATCCGTCGGCGGGGGACGGGCCCGCTGTTGTAGGGACGTGTCAAACTGGAGGCACTCCTATTGCTGGTGCTACAACTGTGAGTACTCGGACGTAGCGTTTGCTCCAGATCGTTCAAAGTGCGGAGGCGGCTGGTTTCGCTGCGCTTGCTGCTGTAGCTCCTCAGAGTGCGCTGAATGCGCCGTCGTGCCGATCTCTTGCTCCCGCTGCGGTGGCTGATGCGGGTTCAGATATTGCGCGATGCCACAAAACTGTGTATTGAACGGATGGATGAAGTCCGCGGTTCCTAGGCCGTCATTCGGTGAGACAGAGTTGTAGCTCCTGTGGCCTTGCGGATGCATGGAGTCTGCAATGCCTACGCTGTCTGTGAGAACCGAAGTTGAAGGCCCGCCTTTGCTAAACTCATGCGCAAAGTCGTTGACCAGGAGATCTAGCAAGGTCTCCGATACGTTCGTCATCCACTACTAGAGAGAGCGTATAACGCTCACCCGGAATCAATTTCATCCTTGGAAACAAACTAGCTTGAAAACTAGTCCTATGACAAATGAAGTACTGAGTAACCCTAGGGTTTCGACGGGGCGAGTCTGGGTCGCAGCTCAAAGATAAAAACACTTAGTTCAAGCTTCCGTTGCACAAAAGGCTATGAATGTTCATCTTAGTTAAAGCTTCCGTTGCACAAAGGCTATGAATGTAGAGTGTTCCGTTGCGGATATACCACGATTCTCATGCCTTCCGTATCTATGGAATGCATGACGAGCTCCATGTGGCCGTAACAGAATGGTGGTTTTGTTTGTTGTGTCTCAAAAGACATATGAGCTCTGTGGACGCGACACGTCAGCCGTGTCAGCCTTGCCCGAGTCGTGCTTTTGGTATGAAATTTCCTTTTCCGTGTCCCCAAAAAGATGTACATCCTCCCGTAACAAACACGCCGCGTTTCTCATGCGTTCTGTTGTAACGGAAGGCATGACGAGCCTCATGTGACTGAAACATAATGGTGGTCTTCTTTTCTGGGTCTCAAACGACATGTGAACTCTGCCGATGCGACACGTTAGCCTTATGTCGGTCCGTAGCCGAGTCGCATTTTTGGTTACATGAACAATGGTAGCTATTCCGGTGATGCAGGGGATAATAGACTGCTTTCAATTCTGCAACAGAATGCATTGTGTACGTTCCGTTCGCTCATGGAATATCCTTTATGTCTTTGTGTCATATCGCACATAGACACCGCATTGCAATGCTACACCATAACACTGTATCCCGTTTTCTACGCGAATACAAACACTTGTGGGTCTAGGAACATAATTCAAGAATTTTTGTTCCACACAAGTCTCCAAGGAGCTTTACGTGCTCAAGCCAAGGCACTCTTTTGATCGTGTGCTATGGAAAGCTCAAATGTATTCATGTGTCACGAGAGACACATGAAAATGGTTCGTGACACAAAAGTTATCCACAACCTTAATGGAACATGGAGAGGTTTTCATTCTTCGGATACGGAACATCATCATAACAGTTTTGGGACTCAGGCGTCCCTATAAACCCTTACGTTTCCGAGTCACGGATTTTTCTACTTGAGTCATGGAAAGCATGTTCTCATCACTCTATCACGAAAGACATGTCATTACTTTTCGTGGCACACACCGTTTTGTAATTTCACTGTGCTGAAAGGCAAATTCCATTTCACAGAAGTCTCCAAGCAGCTTTATGTCCTCGGGCAAAGGCACTCTTTTAATCGCTTGCCACGGAAAGCTCAAAAGTATTTCTGGGAAACGAGAGACCCATAATAATGGTTCGTGACACAAAATTCATCTAAAACCTTACTGTGACATGGAGAAGTGTTTTATTCTTGGGATACGGAACATCATTAGAACAGTTTTATGAATCAGGATTCCTTATGAACCCTTACGTTTCTGAGTCATAGAGTTTGCTAATTGTGTCACGGAAAGCATGTTCTCATCGCTGGGCACAAAAGACATGTTCTTACGTTCTGCTACACAGATCATTTTGATTTTTTGTAGGACGAAAGGCAAATGATATTTTTTGTGACACAAAACGCACTTGTATCGTTTCTGTTTCGGGAACATCGTTTCACCCTCCTGGAGCAGAAGAGTGTTTTTGTTTCTCATGACCGGTTCCATAGGCGACATGTCATTACGTTCTGAGAAACACATCGTTTTTCTAATTTCTGTGTGCTGAAAGGCAAATTCTGTTTCACAAAAGTCTCCAAGCACCTTTACGTGCTCAGGCCAAGGCACTGTTTTGATCGCTTGCCACAGAAAGCTCAAACAAACTTCCGGGAAACGAGAGACCCATGATAATGGTTCGTGACACAAAAGTCATTTACAATCTTACTGTGACATGGAGAAGTGTTTCATTCTTGGGATAGGGACATCATCAGAACAGTTTTGGAAATCAGGAGTCCCTATAAACCCTTACGTTTCCGAGTCACGGAGTTTGCTAATTGTGTCATGGAAAGCATGTTCTCATCACTGTGTCACGAAAGACATGTTATTACGTTCTCGTACACAGATCATTTTCAAATTTCTGTACCACGAAAGGCAAATGATGATGTTTTGTGACAAAAAACGCACTTGTATCGTTTCTTTTTTGGGAATGTCATTTCAATGTCCTGGAGCAGAAGAGCGTTTTTGTTTCTCGTGACCGGTTCCACAGGCAAATGTCTCGATCATGTCTCACGAAGAAGAAGCAGTGCATTGGGGCATCCCTCCCTAAACGAGGCACGAAATCAAGTGAAGGATGTAAGAAGTAAGCTACATCCCGTTCCGGTTCATCCGATTAGACGAATCGACGGTTGGAGGTGTAACGACTTCCCTGCCACACCTCAGTGTCACAAGAAACGTTATCATGCTGTCCGTGAGCTCGCCTTTCACGCTTCCAAAAAACTCAACGTTTGGGAGTGTTTCTGGATCGTTGTTTGGGGGAACGCACGTTTGGAAGATTCGACGGGCCATTTCAATTCGAAGTTTCACGCAATCTCCTTCCGTACAGCCTGCGATCGAGTGTGTTGTACTATTCATAATCGTGAGGCAGCTCACCAGAATCTCCGCGCCGTGCGCGGAGATCCTGGTGAGCAATCTTGACGGTGGGTGGAAACGACAAACTCGACAGCACGAGCAGTCGCGCGACGCGGGAGGTGCGCACGTTCGCAAATTTCGTTTGAATTTTTGGCGCGGAATCGCCTTCCATTCAGTGGAAAGAGAAATGTCTTCCGGCAAATGGGAAGGGAAAACCTTCTCTGCTTTTGAATGGACGAAAGAGAACTTCGTCTTCGGCGTAGGAGGTGGAAGTATCACTTTCGCAATGAAAGGAGAAATGTCGGTATCGCGCACGAGACTGAAATGATGGAATGTCCATGATGGAATGTAAATGGAAAGGGAATTCAGGTTCCGTAATTTCTGAAAGAGGTAAGCCCCTAACATGGATGATGCAGGAAAGTTGTTATGAAATATGAGAATGGAAAGTGGAAGTTCGGTTACCTGTGAGGGAAGGACAGTTTGAACTAACCTGTATTTCATGTTCCATGGACCGGATCAGATAAACGTTGTTTACGCTACAGGGACATGAAAACACATTTGTAAAAACGAGAAAGGAATTCATTTTCCTTAAACGTTGTGGGAAAAGTTTCATGCCTTGGTGTACGTGGAAAGAAATGAAGCAGCATGAGGGATAAACCGACTAGTGAGGGGTACATGTTTTTTGGCCCTGGTCGTAATTGTTCCAGGAAGGGGTATATTTGAAATGTAATGTTTTCCATGAATGAAATGAAACCAAATGTGTGACAAACAAATGAGAAAAGTAGTGGGCGATAAATCTGGAAGTAAACATGTGCTCCCGAATGTGTGAATTCGTCGGGAGCCGTGACCGCAGGCACGGACCCCGTGCACGCGCAGGACCCCCGCTCAAGAATTCATTTTGGGCGGATGGACCATCAGAACGGAGAGGCGTAAAATGCGGGGCGTAGCAGCAGTCGTACACTACTGCGGGGTATGATTCTCCCGAAGAAACACTGACCGTGGGTGCAGAACGTGCGTCGGGAGCCGTGAGCGCAGGCACGGACCCCGTGCACGCGCAGGACCCCCGCTCAAGGATTCATTTCAAGCGGATGGACCGTCAGAACGGAGAGGCATAAAATGCGGGGCGTGGAGGAAGTCGTACACTACTGCGGGGTATGATTCTCCCGAAGAAACACTGACCGTGGGTGCAGAACGTGCGTCGGGAGCCGTGAGCGCAGGCACGGACCCCGTGCACGCGCAGGACCCCCGCTCAAGAATTCATTTCGGGCAGATGGACCGTCAGAACGGAGAGGCGTAAAATGCGGGGCGTAGCAGCAGTCGTACACTACTGCGGGGTATGATTCTCCCGAAGAAACACTGATCGTGGGTGCAGAACGTGCGTCGGGAGCCGTGAGCGCAGGCACGGACCCCGTGCACGCGCAGGACCCCCGCTCAAGAATTCATTTCGGGCAGATGGACCGTCAGAACGGAGAGGCGTGAAATGCGGGGCGTAGAGGCAGTCGTACACTACTGCAGGGTATGATTCTCCCGAAGAAACACTGACCGTGGGTGCAGAACATGTGTCGGGAGCCGTGAGCGCAGGCAAGGACCCCGTGCACGCGCAGGACCGCCGCTCAAGAATTCATTTCGGGCAAATGTACCGTGAGAACGGAGAGGCGTAAAATGCGGGGCGTAGAGGCAGTCGTACACTACTGCGGGGTATGATTCTCCCGAAGAAACACTGACCGTAGGTGCACAACGTGCGTCGGGAGCCGTGAGCGCAGGCACGGACCCCGTGCACGCGCAGGACTCCCGCTCAAGAATTCATTTCGGGAAGATGGACCGTCAGAACGGAGAGGCGTAAAATGTGGAGCGTAGCAGCAGTCGTACACTACAGCGGGGTATGATTCTCCCAAAGAAACACTGACCGTGGGTGCAGAACGTGCATCAGGAGTCGTGAGCGCAGGAACGGACCCCGTGCACGCGCAGGACCCCCGCTCAAGAATTCATTTCGGGCAGATGGACCGTCAGAACGGAGAGGCGTAAAATGCGGGGCGTAGCAGCAGTCGTACACTACTGCGGGGTATGACTCTCCCGAAGAAACACTGACAGTGGGTGCAGAACGTGCGTCGGGAGCCGTGAGCGCAGGCACGGACCCCGTGCACGCGCAGGACCCCCGCTCAAGAATTCATTTCGGGCAGATGGACCATCAGAACGGAGAGGCGTAAAATGCGGAGCGTGTAGGCAGTCGTACACTACTACGGGGTATGATTCTCCCAAAGAAACACTGACCGTGGGTGCAGAACGTGCGTGGAGAGCAGTGAGCGTAGGCACACACCCAGTGCACGCGTACGACCCCCGGTCCACGAATTGTTCCGGGCAGATGGGACGTCTGAAAGGAGAGGCGAAAATTGTGGGGCGTAGAGGCGGTCGTACAGTACGGCCAGGCACGATTCTCCCGAAGAAACACCCCCCGTGGGTGCAGAACGCGCCTCGGGAGCAGTGAGCGCAGGCACACACCCAGTGCACGCGTACGACCCCCAGTCCACGAATTGTTCCGGGCAGAAAGCACGTCAGAAAGGAGAGGCAAAAATTGCGGGGCGTAGAGGCGGTCGTACAGTACGGCCAGGCACGATTCTCCCGAAGAAACACCGCCCGTGGGTGCAGAACGCGCGTCGGGAGCAGTGAGCGCAGGCACGCACCCAGTGCACGTGTACGACCCCCGGTCCACGAATTGTTCCGGGCAGACGGGACGTCAGAAAGGAGAGGCAAAAATTGCGGGGCGTAGAGGCGGTCCTACAGTACGGCCACGCACGATTCTCCCAAAGAAACACCGACCGTGGGTGCACAACGCGCGTCGGGAGCAGTGAGCGCAGGCACGCACCCAGTGCACGCGTACGACCCCCGGTCCACGAATTGTTCCAGGCAGACGGCACGTCAGAAAGGAGATGCGAAAATTGCGGGGCGTAGAGGCGGTCGTACAGTACGGCCAGGCACGATTCTCCCGAAGAAACACCGACCGTGGGTGCAAACCGCGCGTCAGGAGCAGTGAGCGCAGGCACGCACCCAGTGCACGCATACGACCCCCGGTCCACGAATTGTTCCGGGCAGACGGGACGTCACAAAGGAGAGGCGAACATTGCGGGGCGTAGAGGCGGTCGTACAGTACGGCCAGGCACGATTCTCCTGAAGAAACACCGACCGTGGGTGCAGAACGCGCGTCCGAAGCAGTGAGCGCAGACACGCACCCAGTGCACGCGTATGACCCCCGGTCCACGAATTGTTCCAGGCAGACAGGACGTCATAAAGGAGAGGTGAAAATTGCGGGGCGTAGAGGCGGTCGTACAGTACGGCCAGGCACGATTCTCCCAAAGAAACACCGCCCGTGGGTGCAGAACGCGCGTCTGGAGCAGTGAGCGCAGGCACGCACCCAGTGCACGCGTACGACCCCCTGTCCACGAATTGTTCCGGGCAGACGGCACGTCAGAAAGGAGAGGCAAAAATTGTGGGGCGTAGAGGCGGTTGTACAGTACGGCCGGGCATGATTCTTCCGAAGAAATACCGACCGTGGGTGCAGAACGCGCGTCGGGAGCAGTGAGCGCAGGCACGCACCCAGTGCACGCGTACGACCCCGGGTCCACGAATTGTTCCAGGCATACGGCACGTCAGAAAGGAGAGGAGAAAATTGCGGGGTGTAGAGGCGGTTGTACAGTACAGCCAGGCATCATTCTCCCGAAGAAACACCGACCGTGGGTGCAGAACGCGCGTCAGGAGCAGTGAGCGCAGGCACGCACCCACTGCACGCATACGACCCCCGGTCCACGAATTGTTCCGGGCAGACGGGACGTCACAAAGGAGAGGCGAACATTGCGAGGTGTAGAGGCGGTCGTACAGTACGGCCAGGCACGATTCTCCCGAAGAAACACCGACCGTAGGTGCAGAACGCGCGTCCAGAGCAGTGAGCGCAGGCACGCACCCAGTGCACGCGTATGACCCCCGGTCCACGAATTGTTCCGGGCTGACGGGACGTCAGAAAGGAGAGGCGAAAATTGCGGGGCGTAGAGGCGGTCGTACAGTACGGCAAGGCATGATTCTCCTGAAGAAACACCGACCGTGGGTGCAGAACGCGCGTCGGGAGCAGTGAGCGCAGGCACGCACCCAGTGCACGCGTACGACCCCCGGTCCACGAATTGTTCTGGGCAGATGGGACTTCAGAAAGGAGAGGCAAAATTTGCGGGGCGTAGAGGAGGTCGTACAGTACGGCCAGGCACGATTCTCCCGAAGAAACACCGCCCATGGGTGTAGAACGTGCGTCGAGAGCAGTGAGCGCAGGCACGCATCCAGTGCACGCGTACGACCCCCGGTGCACGAATTGTTCCGGGCAGACGGGACGTCAGAATGGAGAGGCGAAAATTGCAGGGCGTAGAGGCGGTCGTATAGTACGGCCACGCACGATTCTCCCGAAGAAACACTGACCGTGGGTACAGAACGCGCGTCAGGAGCAGTGAGCGCAGGCACGCACCCAGTGTACGCGTACGACCCCCGGTCCACGAATTGTTCAAGGCAGACGGCACGTCAGAAAGGAGACGCGAAAATTGCGGGGCGTAGAGGCGGTCGTACACTACGGCCAGGCACGATTCTCCCGAAGAAACACCGCCCGTGGGTGCAGAACGCGCGTCGGGAGCAGTGAGCGCAGGCACGCACCCAGTGCACGCGTACGACCCCCGGTACACGAATTGTTCCAGGCAGACGGCACGTCAGAAAGGAGAGGCGAAAATTGCGGGGCGTAGAGGCGGTCGTACAGTACGGCCAGGCACGATTCTCCCAAAGAAACACCGACCGTGGGTGCAGAACGCGCGTCAAGAGCAGTGAGCGCAGGCACGCACCCAATGCACGCATACGACCCCCGGTCCACGAATTGTTCCGGGCAGACGGGACGTCACAAAGGAGAGGCGAACATTGCGGGGCGTAGAGGCTGTTGTACAGTACGGCCAGGCACGATTCTCCCGAAGAAACACCGACCGTGGGTGCAGAACGCGCGTCCGGAGCAGTGAGCGCAGGCACGCACCCAGTGCACGCGTATGACCCCCGGTCCACGAATTTTTCCGGGCAGACGGGACGTCAGAAAGGAGAGGCGAAAATTGCGGGGCGTAGAGGCGGTCGTACAGTACGGCCAGGCACGATTCTCCCGAAGAAACACCGCCCATGGGTGCAGAATGCGCGTCGGGAGCAGTGAGCGCAGGCACGCACCCAGTGCACGCGTACGACCCCCGGTCCACGAATTGTTGCGGGCAGACGGCACGTCAGAAAGGAGAGGCGAAAATTGCGGGGCGTAGAGGCAGTTGTACAGTACGGCCAGGCATGATTCTCTCGAAGAAACACCGACTGTGGGTGCAGAACGCGCGTCGGGAGCAGTGAGCGCAGGCACGCACCCAGTGCACGCGTACGACCCCCGGTCCACGAATTGTTCCGGGCAGATGGGACGTCAGAAAGGAGAGGCGATAATTGCGGGGCGTAGAGGCCGTCGTACAGTACGGCCAGGCACGATTCTCCCGAAGAAACACCGCCCGTGGGTGCAGAACACGCGTCGGGAGCAGTGAGCACAGGCACGCACCCAGTGCACGCGTACGACCCCCGGTCCACGAATTGTTCCGGGCAGATCGGACGTCAGAAAGGAGAGGCAAAAATTGCGGGCCGTACAGGCGGTCGTACAATATGGCCAGGCACGATTCTCCCGAAGAAACACCGACCGTGGGTGCAAAACGCGCGTCAGGAGCAGTGAGCGCAGGCACGCACCCAGTGCACGCATACGACCCCCGGTCCACGAATTGTTCCGGGCAGACGGGACGTCACAAAGGAGAGGCGAACATTGCGGGGCGTAGAGGCGGTCGTACAGTACGGCCAGGCATGATTCTCTCGAAGAAACACCGATCGTGGGTGCAGAACCCGCGTCCGGAGCAGTGAGCGCAGGCACGCACCCAGTGCACGCGTACGACCCCCGGTCCACGAATTGTTCCGGGCAGATGGGACGTCAGAAAGGAGAGGCGAAAATTGCGGGGCGTAGAGGCGGTTGTACAGTACGGCCAGGCACGATTCTCCCAAAGAAACACCGCCCGTGGGTGCAGAACGCGCGTCGGGAGCAGTGAGCGCAGGCACGCACCCAGTGCACGCGTACGACCCCCGGTCCACGAATTGTTCCGGGTAGACGGGACGTCAGAAAGGAGAGGCGAAAATTGTGGGGCGTAGAGGCGGTCGTACAGTACGGCCACGCACGATTCTCCCGAAGAAACACCGACCGTGGGTGTAGAACGCGCGTCGGGAGCAGTGAGCGCAGGCACGCACCCAGTGCACGCGTACGACCCCCGGTCCACGAATTGTTCCAGGCAGACGGCACGTCAGAAAGGAGAGGCGAAAATTGCGGGGCGTAGAGGCGGTCGTACAGTACGGCCAGGCATGATTCTCCCAAAGAAACACCGACCGTGGGTGCAGAACGCGCGTCAGGAGCAGTGAGCGCAGGCACGCACCCAGTGCACGCATACGACCCCCGGTCCACGAATTGTTCCGGGCAGACGGGACGTCAGAAAGGAGAGGCGAAAATTGCGGGGCGTAGAGGCGGTCGTACAGTACGACCAGGCACGATTCTCCCAAAGAAACACTGCCCGTGGGTGCAGAACGCGCGTCGGGAGCAGTGAGCGCAGGCACGCACCCAGTGCACGCGTACGACCCCCGGTCCACGAATTGTTCCGGGCAGACGGCACGTGAGAAAGGAGAGGCGAAAATTGCGGCCGTACAGTACGGCCAGCATTTTTGCTATTCACCTTCGTCTTTAAATTAGCATTTCTTTCAGGGTGCATTTATTTCAATTAGCTTTCGTTTATTAGTACGCAACTGAACATAACTGTCCCTGAACTTCCACTCCGGGTGCAGCTTCATTTCGAAATTGCTCGAGTTTTCCACCGCCCCTCCCCCCTAACACGCACCCGATTTTTCCCACCATTGCGGTTCACCATCCATCCTCCGTCCACGTTTGAAAGGCGAGTTTGAACGACCAAAGTTTTTCCTTCTTCGTCGTCAATAGAGGCATTGAAGAGTCACATGCAACAGTTTTTTTGACACTGATCCACGGAATAGGCATTCTCCTGTCAGATGCAACGTGTGTTTTCTTGTTTGTCAACGGAAATCCCGTCCTCTCGTTATATACAACTGACTTTTTCGGCTCTTTGAACATAACAGATATTGACCCTTCATATGAAATCGGTTTTCACCCTTTCGATGACGTAGTAAGAGCTGTCCTGTCAAAAGCGCTTCGAAACAAACCCTACACCCTTATGAAATAGGCATTATAATGTACTTTGCAATAGGTCTTCTCTTCTGAAAATTCGAAATAGGCATTTCCCTCTTTTGCAACAGGTCTACTTCTGCCGACAAAATAGGCATTTTCACAGTCTTTAGGGATCCGGTTCTCCATGGATGTAAACGGAAGAGGAATGGCACCCTCAGGTGAAACAAGTTATTCGTGTTTCATTTACAGAGTAAGAGTTCTCCCGTTAGATGCAACATGAATGTTATTCTTTGACGACGGAAGTCCCGTCCTCCCGTTCTATGCACCCGAGTTCTTCATCAGAACAGACATTGTCACTTCATATGAAACAAGTTATTCGTGTTTCATTTACGGAGTAAGAGTTGTCCCGTTAGGTGCAACGTGAAATTTCTTCTTTGACGACGGAAATCCCGTCCTCCCGTTCTATGCACCCGAGTTCGTCATCAGAACAGACATTGTCGCTTCATATGAAACAGGATAACCCTATTACATCAACCGAGTAGGAGCTGTACCGCCTCAATGTTCTTCTCCTTTGTCGCGTGTTCTCTCTACTTGTCGATGGAATAGCTACCTTTGTACACAACAGTGGTTTCCTCCTCCACACGCCACAGATTTTCCTGTCCCATGCAAAAAACTTCTTTTCGTTTGTCAACGTGCAGAACAGGTTTCTCGTCTTTGTTTTTTCACCTTGCCTCCATGTGCCAAAGAGGGGTTTGCTTTTCGCGACGTTTTGTTCACGATTACCTAGGAAGGAGGTACCATGGACCTCATCCTGTCTCCTGTTTCTCATCCTCCCGTTTCGGTCCCAGCTTTGATGAGAGCGTAGACGCAGTTCGTCTCCAGATCATGGTTAGTCCGTAACTGAGTGGGGTTGCTACATACCCCCTCTACCTCTGAAAGCGCAGCCCATCCGTGTCAACTGCTGTGGTTCGAAGTCCCATCCACAGACCTGCGATGAGTCACCCCATCGACCATGGCGGAAGCCGCGCGGAACCCGAAAATCTCTTCTAGGCCATTTGGGCCTGTCGTCGTCCTCCTCACCTTCGTTGCGTGGTTGCTCAACGTGTCATTGACGCCTCCTTCCATGCAAATCCTTCACCCAACCGTGAGTTTCTTTACGATTGTCACGCCAGATTGTGGGTCATGGAAGGTGGTGGAACTGTATTTTGCACTCGGTGGAGCTAACCAATAATGGAATATCGAGTACAACACATGATCACTATGAGCTCTATGAACTGTTGAGATGCTGTCTATCACCTTATTTCCTCGTGTCGACCTGCTTTTGTGTTTCGTCGATGTCCCCTTCCGGAATGGTGACTCATTGAAATCTTCCTGCTGTTGCAAGACTTGGGTCCCTTGTTCATTTGGCTGTCTTGAAATCATTGCACACAATTTGTCAGATGGTAGGACCATGCTGCCAACGTGGCAGAGATCCGCGGCCTAATCATGGTGTCGGTGTGAGCTACAACAGCCGCCCACCTCTAGCTCGGCGACCGCGACATCACCTTCCGCCACTCGGTGCAGTCAGATGGCCTGTAGACATTGCACTGTTGCGCAGAAATGCTGGCAGTCTAAACGTCAGGTGCCACATCTGCAAAGAAACTGGGAGGAATACCGTTGCAACGGATCTTGTTCGTTAGTACGACACTGATCAAGCTAGCTTCCCTCCCCCTTCTCATTGGAAGAAGAGAAATTCTCGTGACCCTGATCTGATTGCCAGACTTGTGGGCAGCGGTGGTATGTGGATATGCCCTAACAGGACATGCGGAGGGAGACACTCCACTGCACGGCGCACTAGAGACGGAGTTGGCAGGTTTGCAAGCTCGGCTGGACCCATCAGATGGTACTGCAGAAGGTATGTTTGAACTGTAGCATGCTCTTCAAAATGTAATGAACGTAAACATATGTGGTCAAACCCTAAAATTAGAGACTTAAATATGACGTTTTTGTCGTTCAGGTGTGTCGTTTTACGCCTAAAGGTCCAAGACTTTGAAGGCCTGTTTTTCCGAGATGAATCTTCTGACACATGGGCTCAAAACCCAGAAAAGTCAATATGCCCTCACTGTAAACCCAATGTCGGGTGTGCATACAAGTGCTGCCCTGATGCACCAGATCCGCCTGGCCCCGGAGTTCCTGCAACTGATGCTCGCGTCCCTGCGACGCCTGCTGGTTTTCTCCGTGCGTTTCGGAACATTGTGGATGGATATGGAGGGCTGGATGAGGGGAATGATGGCGTTGGTGATGCTGGTGGCGGTGGTGATGCTGGTGGTGGTGATGACGCTAGTGGCGGAGATGATGCTGGTGGTGGAGAGGGCTATGGTGGTGTCGTTGGTGGTGGCGGCGGTGGGCGTGGTGGCGGTGGGCGTGGTGGCGGTGG
>SZWC01001472.1:106628-118052 GCA_023375785.1 Penium margaritaceum
CTGCGTCTTAGCGAACGCTGAACCCGGACAATAGTTGCTGGCTCCTTTGTTTCTGTCGCGTCAAACGAGAAAACATGTTCAGATAATAAAACTGGAAAACGTCTGGACAGACGGCGGGGTTTCTTGTTTTACTCTCTAAACGGTTATTGTGCTGTGTGGGCAAGGAGTCATGAAACACGTTTGTCCTTCCTGTCGTCCAGATGACTGCAAAAGTCGTGTTTTGTGTCATAAAAAAAGAATGAAGTTGTCGTATTGCAAAAACACTACAATTTCGGCAGTGTACGATACGAGGGTTTGCCTCTGGAAGTCACGTGTCCGCACTAGGTCTGTCCCCTGAACGCTTGCTTCTCTTAGGAGAAGTTGACACAGAATTCCTTTTTCGATTTCTACTGTCTCGTTGACAATGCACGGCGAATGTGTAGCGAGAAATCGTGTTTCGTGAATTAAAATAGAAATCGCTTTATCGGTAGAGGAGGCTTCCTTCTTGTTAAGCTGTTCCTAGTTCATCCCATATAACAGACATTCCTATTTCATCAACAGAAAATGTCTCCTTTCGTTAACAAAACAGGACTTTTCTGTCGCATCGAACAGAGAAACCTAATTCGGTAACACCGAACAGGAAATAACAAACAGCACCCACGTTACTTTGACCGTCACGTGAGTAATGACGTGCTTCCTGGTTATGTAGCCGCGTTCTATCTCTGTCATGCAGATCAGTGCGAAATCATTGTTCGTGTTACGAAACAGGAATCCCCTGTTCGTATTCTGAATGAGAACCTGTACAGGCAATGTAAGAAGCCAGGGTTTGCTTCTGGATGTCAATTGTTCACACTAGGTTTGTCCGTTGAACGCTTGCTACTGTTAGCAGAAGTTGACGCAGAATTCCTGTTTCGTTTTCCCTGCCTCGTTGGACAATGCAGGGCGAATGTGCTTCCTACTCCTGTTAGACGGTGACGAAATTACCTGTTTCATTTACAATTGTGGGTTAGTCTATTCTGGCCCTCGGTCCGACGCAGATTGGACCGAAGCGGACAATACAGATTGGTTTCACCGTTTCTGTCACGTGAAACACGGAAACGTGTTCCGCAAGTGAAAATGGTAAATGTCTTCTGGTTAAACGGCGAGGCGTCTTGTTTCATTCACCAAACGGGCTTTTTTTCGTTTCAGTACGGGGTCATGAAACATGTTTCTTGGTCCTGTCATTCAAAGTATCGCACAAGTCGTGTCTCGTGGCATCAAGCAGGAATGCGCATTTCCTCACATGAATTCGTTTGGTACGGGCGGTGTACCAAACGAGGGTTTGCTGCAGGATGTCCTTAGTCCGTACTAGGTTTGTCATTCGAACGCTTGCTAGGTTTAGCCGAAGTCGAAGCAGAAGCGAGGGNGACCGAAGCGGACAATACAGATTGGTTTCACCGTTTCTGTCACGTGAAACACGGAAACGTGTTCCGCAAATGAAAATGGTAAATGTCTTCTGGTTAGACGGCGAGGCGTCTTGTTTGATTCACCAAACGGGCTTTTTTCCGTTTCAGTACGGGGTCATGAACATGTTTCTTGGTCCTGTCATTCAAATTATCGCACAAGTCGTGTCTCGTGTCATCAAGCAGGAATGCGCATTTCCTCACATGAATTCGTTTGGTACGGGCGGTGTACCAAACGAGGGTTTGCTGCAGGATGTCCTTAGTCCGTACTAGGTTTGTCATTCGAACGCTTGCTAGGTTTAGCTGAAGTCGAAGCAGAAGCGAGGGGTCCCAGTACAGGCAATGTAAGAAGCGAGGGTTTGCTTCTGGATGTCTATTGTCCATACTAGGTTTGTCCGTTGAACACTTGCTACTGTTAGCAGAAGTTGACGCAGAATTCCTGTTTCATTTTCCCTGTCTCGTTGGACAATGCAGGGCGAATGTGCTTCCTACTCCTGTTAGACGACGACGAAATTACCTGTTTCATTTACAATTGTGGGTTATTCTATTCTGGCCTTCGGTCCGACGCAGATTTGACCGAAGCGGACAATACAGATTGGTTTCACCGTTTCTGTCACATGAAACACGGAAACGTGTTCCGCAAATGAAAATGGTAAATGTCTTCTGGTTAGACGGCGAGGCGTCTTGTTTGATTCACCAAACGGGCTTCTTTCCGTTTCAGTACGGGGTCATGAACATGTTTCTTGGTCCTGTCATTCAAATTATCGCACAAGTCGTGTCTCGTGTCATCAAGCAGGAATGCGCATTTCCTCACATGAATTCGTTTGGTACGGGCGGTGTACCAAACGAGGGTTTGCTGCAGGATGTCCTTAGTCCGTACTAGGTTTGTCATTCGAACGCTTGCTAGGTTTAGCCGAAGTCAAATCAGAAGCGAGGGTTTCCAGTACAGGCAATGTAAGAAGCGAGGGTTTGCTTCTGGATGTCAATTGTCCACACTAGGTTTTTCCGTTGAACGCTTGCTACTGTTAGCAGAAGTTGATGCAGAATTCCTGTTTCGTTTTCCCTGTCTCGTTGGACAATGCAGGGTAAATGTGCTTCCTACTCCTGTTAGACGGCGACGAAATTACCTGTTTCATTTACAATTGTGGGTTAGTCTACTTTGGCCTTCGCTCCGACGCAGATTGGACCAAAGCGCACAATACAGATTGGTTTCACCGTTTCTGTCACGTGGAACACGGAAACGTGTTCCGCAAATGAAAATGGTAAATGTCTTCTGGTTAAACGGCGAGGCGTCTTGTTTGATTCACCAAACGGGCTTTTTTCCGTTTCAGTACGGGGTCATGAAACATGTTTCTTGGTCCTGTCAATCAAAGTATCGCACAAGTCGTGCCTCGTGTCATCAAGCAGGAATGCGCATTTCCTCACATGAATTCGTTTGGTATGGGCGGTGTACCAAACGAGGGTTTGCTCCAGGATGTCCTTAGTCCGTACTAGGTTTTTCATTCGAACGCTTGCTAGGTTTAGCCGAAGTCGAAGCAGAAGCGAGGGTTTCCAGTACAGGCAATGTAAGAAGCGAGGGTTTGCTTCTGGATGTCAATTGTCCACACTAGGTTTGTCCGTTGAACGCTTGCTACTGTTAGCAGAAGTTGACGCAGAATTCCTGTTTCGTTTTCCCTGTCTCGTTGGACAATGCAGGGCGAATGTGCTTCCTAATCCTGTTAGACGGTGATGAAATTACCTGTTTCATTTACAATTGTGGGTTAGTCTATTCTACCCTTCGCTCCGACGCAGATTGGACCGAAGCGGACAATACAGATTGGTTTCACCGTTTCTGTCACGTGGAACACGGAAACGTGTTCCGCAAATGAAAATGGTAAATGTCTTCTGGTTAGACGGCGAGGCGTCTTGTTTGATTCACCAAACGGGCTTTTTTCCGTTTCAGTACGGGGTCATGAAACATGTTTCTTGGTCCTGTCAATCAAAGAATCGCACAAGTCGTGTCTCGTGTCATCAAGCAGGAATGCGCATTTCCTCACATGAATTCGTTTGGTACAGGCGGTGTACCAGACGAGGGTTTGCTGCAAGATGTCCTTAGTGCGTACTAGGTTTGTCATTCGAACGCTTGCTAGGTTTAGCCGAAGTCGAAGCAGAAGCGAGGGTTTCCAGTACGGGCAATGCAAGAAGCGAGGGTTTGCTTCTGGATGTCAATTGTCCACACTAGGTTTGTCCGTTGAACGCTTGCTACTGTTAGCAGAAGTTGACGCAGAATTTCTGTTTCGTTTTCCATGTCTCGTTGGACAATGCAGGGCGAATGTGCTTCCTACTCCTGTTAGACGGCGACGAAATCACCTGTTTCATTTACAATTGTGGGTTAGTCTATTATGGCCTTCGCTCCGACGCAGATTTGACCGAAGCGGACAATACATATTGGTTTCACCGTTTCTGTTACGTGGAACACGGAAACGTGTTCCGCAAATGAAAATGGTAAATGTCTTCTAGTTAGACGGCGAGGCGTCTTGTTTGATTCACCAAACGGGCTTTTTTCCGTTTCAGTACGGGGTCATGAAAAATTTTTCTTGGTCCTGTCAATCAAAGTATCGCACAAGTCGTGTCTCGTGTCTTCAAGCAGGAATGCGCATTTCCTCACATGAAATTGTTTGGTACGGGCGGTGTACCAAACGAGGGTTTGCTGCAGGATGTCCTTAGTCCGTACTAGGTTTGTCATTCGAACGCTTGCTAGGTTTAGCCAAAGTCGAAGCAGAAGCGAGGGTTTCCAGTACTGGCAATGTAAGAAGCGAGGCTTTGCTTCTGGATGTCACTTGTCCACACTAGGTTCGTCCTTTTAACGCTTGCTACTCTTAGCAGAAGTTGACGCAGAATTCCTGTTTCGTTTGCCCTGTCTCGTTGGACAATGCAGGGCGAATGTGCTTCCTACTCCTGTTAGACGGCGACACAATTACCTGTTTCAATTACGATTGTGGGTTAGTCTATTCTGGCCTTCGGTCCGACGTAGATTGGACCGAAGCGGACAATACAGATTGGTTTCATCGTTTCTGTCGCGTCAAACACGAGAACGGGTTTCGCAAATGAAAAGGGAAAATGTCTTCTGGGTAGACGGCGAGGCCTCTTGTTTGATTCACCAAACGGGCCTTTTTCCGTTTGAATACGGAGTCATGAAACATGTTTCTTGTCGGAGTCATTCAGATAAGTGCACAAGTCGTGTCTCGTGTCATTAAGCAGGAATGCGCTTTACCCCACTAGAACTCGTTTGGTACGGGCGGTGTACCAAACGAGGGTTTGCTATAGCATGTCGTGTGTCCTTACTAGGTTTGTCATTCGAACGTTTGCTAGGTTTAGCCGAAGTCGACGCAGAGTTTCCTTTTTTCTCCGTCTCGTTGCACAATGAAGGGCGATTGCGTTTCCCACTCCTATCAGACCGCGACGCAGTTACCTGTTTCGTTTACCGTTCTGGATAGGTTCATTCCGGACTATCAGCGTCTGATGTAGTGAGCTGTGACCTGCATCAGATCGAATGCTGCAGCCGGACACTAGTAGCTGCATTTTCCATTTTTGCCTGCATGTAGCGTGAAAACGCGTTTTGTGAATGAAAATGGACAACTACTTCCTCTTTCATTCAACATATGCATGTTCCGGTTTCGACAAGGTCATTTCACGCGTTCCTCGTTCATGTCATCCAGAAGACTGCGAAAATCGTGGTTCGTGTCACCAAACTGGAATGCCCTGTTCGTAATGTGAAAGAGAACAATAGTGGCAATGTAAGATGCGAGGGTTTGCTTCTGGATGTCATGAGTCCCACATAGGTTTGTCCCTCGTAAGCTTGTTCTTCTTAGCCTATTTTGACGCAGAATTCCTGTTTCGTTTTCCCTGTCTCGTCTGACCATGCAGGGTTCTCTCTTTCTTTTTTTCAGAAATTTTCGATGGACGACAGAAGGGACAACGTTGCAGCACCGGATCTCTGAAGCCGGCTGTCCGCCATGGGTCCCACCACTACAGTCCATCTTGACAGCCTTTTCCACGTCAGAAAGTCCATCTCCAGCTGCTGCCGCCCACCTGCCACGTGCGAATGAGCTGTTTACTGGTTATGCAGCCTCATCCTGTCTCCTGCGATCCCATCTTTTGTCTCCTATCGCAGGGATAGATTCGGCCAGCTCGCCGAATCTGAGCCACGTAAAAAAGTGCTGATCGGATAGCCTCCAACCGCCGTCCATGTCAGGTGCGCGGAGGTGCCTAACAATGTTCCCTTTTGCTGTGTCTACCCAATGACCTTGTCGTCCTCATGATGGTCCGCGACTATGGTCGCCATGTGATTGTCAGAAGGCTACGCCATCCGGACTCACCCAACTAACATAAGAGAAACAAGCCCTTCGACAAAATACTTTGATACAGTCTTCGCGAACAGTCATGCCCACTGGCCGCGTGGCCGGCCTTACCCGTCGTCAGATTTTACATGCGAACCGGTTTCGCCCCCAATCTCGCCTAATTCATTTTCCTCAATGATCTGCTTAGTCAATAGCTCCCTTCAAACCGTCGTGACACTTCAGGCGTGCGGCTGGTTGTCGCTGAAATCAATCGGTGAGCGCTATCGGACACTTCGGTGTGCATTTTGTTGGAAGACTTTCGGAATCCACAATCTGCACCCCACCTTACAATCATCATCGAAGCCGGTCAGGTGAATGGTGCAGGCGGTCAGGTCCGGAGTGAATCCTCCCGATCAGGTGGACTCATGTCGAACGTCCAACTATCGATGTTCGCACGTGATTGGTGGACACGGAGGTTCTTCAATCGATTCCATTCAGCCATTCGTGTTCTGTGTGGGGCCCGCTAGGATCGTTGGATCAACGTGGAGGGCGGAGCCACGCAACCTGGATGACTGCAAGGCGAAAACCCCGCGGACGAACTGCGTCCCAATTACGCATTCCATTGCGTGATTAGCCATCGCTGGAATCGATCGCAGAGGCGGCCCAATTACGCATTCCAGCGACAACCAGCCGCACCCTTCACCCGAGGGTCGATGGCTCCCTTCCAACCATAACAGCAGCACTCATCAGTAGCTCCCTTCGACAGCTCTCCTGCCGAGTGGCGGGGTGAACCTGGCAACCGCTGGTTTGTTTCTATGGGGTGAAAACTCAATGACGGAATCCATCGAAACACGAAGTTACCTTCCTGTGCGGTGGTGTTGAGTTGGGTTGGGTCGCTGACAGGTAGTGCGGTAGACTCCCAGACTTGCCCCATATTAGTGTCGTCGCCAAATACGGGATGGAAACTGCCTTCGCTGTTTGCATAGGGGGCGTAAACGTAACAAACGAGGGCAAGCGGATGGTCGAAAGAATCAGGCGGCGGAGTGCTACCATCGGCTTTGTAGGCGGAGTATTCGCTGTATCCGTCCAAGTGAAACAGTCGTCTCCTAGAAACACTCACAAACACTTCCTTGCAAGCTCAGCTCCTCATCGGAATGCTCAGGCTCGCGCATGCAGCGCCGACGTCCACCACTAGTGCAAACCGGATGTTTTTCTGGTTTCGGCAAGGACTTGCCAGATTGATCTGTGCCCATATGCATCTGGATATCCCATCATCCCTCTGAATTTCACGAAAACCATCTACGTCGATTGCTGTGCTGCCCATTCCAGTAGTGGGGTGGGGTGGCTCCGTCACCTCGTCTCCCCGCCTCTNCCCCCCTCCCCACTCCCCCCGGCCCGTTCGGCCGTGTGGGCCTTCATCCCGTATAAAGGTTAGCTGACTCTGCAACTTTCCGTTTCCGTTTCCATGCGTCCGCTGTTTTTTGCAGCTGGCGCTTGCCCAAGCAACTGGACGCGCATGGATCGCGGGGGCCATGCAAGCTGCCATGCTTCTCCGCTTCGTCTTTTGCCGCAATGGTTTCTCATGGTCCTGCTGCTAGTCAGCCCCTTCCGCCGTGTTCTTGGCTGCCCCACCTTCGACGCGGGTGGATGTCCCGTCTGCGAAGTTACCGGACAGGCGATGCAGGCCTCCGCTTTTGGCCCCTCGCCGACTAAAGCTTCGTGCATCAGCACATGCGCAATTGTAGGATGCAACAGCTACTTCTCTTTTGCCCCTTCTCCCGGACCCACGGGTCTCTGCCTCTGCTATGAACCGAGGACCTCATGCTTCATGATGTCAGCTCCTCCAAATATGATCACTGGACCTACAGGAGCCTGCAGTGCAGCCGACTCTCCTCCACCCGACTCTCCTCCACCGGACTCTCCTCCACCCGACTCTCCTCCACCGAACTCACCTCCGGACTCTCCTCCACCCAACTCACCTCCACCCAATTCTCCTCGACCCAACTCATCTCCACCCAACTCTCCTCCACCCAACTCACCTCCACCCAAGTCTCCTCCACCCAACTCACCTCCACCCAGCTCTCCTCCACCCAACTCACCTCCACCCAGCTCTCCTCCACCCAACTCACCTCCACCCAACTCTCCTCCTCCCAACTCACCTCCACCCAACTCTCCTCCACCCAACTCACCTCCACCCAGCTCTCCTCCACCCAACTCACCTCCACCCAGCTCTCCTCCACCCAACTCACCTCCACCCAACTCTCCTCCTCCCAACTCACCTCCACCCAAATCTCCTCCTCCCAAGTCTCCGCCCAAATCTCCTCCTCCCAAGTCTCCACCCAAATCTCCTCCTCCCAAGTCTCCACCCAAATCTCCTCCTCCCAAGTCGCCACCAAAGTCACCTCCCAAGTCTCCACCGCCTTTCAACCTCGCTGACGTGTGCAAGCTCTCAGTTCCGAAGCTTCCGGCAACAAGGTGTTCAGTTCCTTGGAGCCAGTGGGGACGAATCAACGCTTGCAATGGGCGCTACCTCTGCACGTGTCTGATTCATCAGTTTGCGAACGCCGTGCGGTCCACAACGGGAACGCTCCTGAGCTGCACCAACACTAAGGGCAACGCCCCCTTCTAAGGCCCGCTGAGTCAGGCAGGTGAGAGCAGGATGGGGCTTTCTCTCCATTCACATAAATCCATTCTGAGAGGGAAGAAGATTATGGAGAAAGGAGAACTTCCCGTTTAGGTGCGAATGTGTACAGTGGTTTTACCACGCGGGTGCGGCAGTGTGACCGGGGGTGGGTTTGGTTTCAAGCAGAGTAACAATTCGGTAGCTAGGAGACTGGCTAAGAGTCGGAGACTGGAGACGTCCTCCTCTCCAGAGTCGGATCCAACTCCCGGCTACCAAATCCAAAGCTACCATCTCCAGAGCGTTTGCTGTGCTGAGGCTACTACGCAGAAGAGGGTCCAGATGGGTGGACGAAGGATGTGGCCTAGTCATACCACCAAACCATGTGCTTGGTAAGACGATGAGAACAGAACTGTGCAGTTCTTTCTGGTTCAATTTGCTGCACAGGCACAAGTCTGATGTGCTTGTTCTGTCTGCTACATGCGCAGAGAATGCGCAGTGCTCATGCAGCACACGTTTGCTCACGACGTCCTACTCACGCGTGCACATGCTCTCACAGAAGGCTACGGGTGGGACCACCACTACCAGTGCTGGATGCCAGCTCTGTGCCGCACCGCACTTGTGCCCATTGCCTTTTTCTTCATAACGTCACGTCTTTGCCATCTGCAACTGCTGTGCAGTGTTGCAGATCGGAGACAGCGGCTGGAAGAAAGAGACCTTGAAGACGACGGAAGCTGAGCTAAAATAAAGGGTGGACAAGGAACAAGGAGGGGGGACAGGAGGGAGGGAGGGTGGGATGGAAGGAAGAATGAGCCCAAGATCTGCGGTCAGTGCAAGAAGCGACGACAGCATTGATTTCCCAATGGATGAAGACAACATACGCTTTCAAGATCGACCCTTGTTGAACTGGCCAAACAGAGTGTGGAATGCAGGACGTACTGTCATAGGAGTCTCTCAATACCTCATCCTCATGTTACTCTCAAGCTCTGAATAGAATGAAAATGCGCTCAACATGCATGGTCGCATGCTTCCTGAAAGCCTGACATGTAAAGGACTTGTGTCGGAGGAATAAAGTGCACTCTCATGACTACATGGCCGGATCTTTCGGCTGGACTCCAGCCCCATGTCTCTAGCCGCTGGAGACATGCCCCTGAAATTGGCAGGCGCATAGGCACATCAATGTGCACGTTCAATTGCACACGAGCGCGTTCAAGCGCACGGGCGTGCGAGTGCATGTGCACATGGACGTGGGTAGCTGCAGTCGCACGTGCAGGCAAACACGCCCGTGCCTGGAAACCTGCATTTGCAGGCACCCACGCCCATGCACTCACATACATGCTGGAGCACACTCGGAGCCACAAGAAGAAGTGAACACTCTTGCCCTCGTGTGTGTGCAATTGTACTTGTTCCTGCATGCGCACATGCACAAGCACGTGCCAAACACATGCACAGACACACCCACAAAACCCACCCATGTCTGCACCCAGGCCTTACTCACAAGGTTTCGTTTTTAAACATGCTACAAAGAATCAATGTCGCCACGTACCAGCACAACCACGTGGTAGAATGGGAAATGCCGCCACCGAAGGCACAATGGGCTGGAAGAGAAAAGTAGAAAAGAGAGGTGCAAGAATCAGAAGTCTACGAACTTTCCTCCTCTAGAAGGTGTGTGACAGAGATCTGACAGTCCAAGATGACAAACGGCTAAGGAAGGACATTCGAGATCCTGGAGTTGCCCACCTCCAATTAACAATCGGAAGTTTGCGCTTCGAGTAAGCCTCGGCGTTTGAGAGTTTGAGAATCTCGCCGTCGAGACCACTGGTGTCTCGATAGTGAGAGTTGCGAGACCGCGTGTCACACTCTCAAGGGGGGGAATCACGAGTTCTCTCACGAGATCACTCTCAGTGGCGAATGTGACGTCATAAAGATATGTATTCAGCAGAAAACTTTACTATTCACTCTTTTTGCTTGTGTAAAAAAGGTGAGCTGCTGCGGTGGTCTACTGCATAGATGCAAATGACGAATAGTTCGTTCCGTACTTGATGTTTTAAGCGTTTTCATCTGTCGTCATGATTACAGATTCGCAGTCTGAGGGGGAAAGATTGTAAACACGTATGGAAATACAGAAACGAATCACAAACCACCGACAAAACCACGGAAACTTAATTCTTGTTATGGTTTGACATGGATGACATGGATTTTCAAACTTCTACGCCTAATACAAGTCCCATCCAGTTCTTCATGAGTTGGATCCGCCGCATGGAGGCAACGGACATGCTCTGACGGAAGTCTGAGCATGTATGACGTGCACGCAAAAAGGCGCGCTCACATGCTGCTGACGTTGCAGGGACGGATAGCACATCCATGGCAGCCGCAAAGAGGGTGGGAAACATCTTCCGGTTCCCAAACCAGAAAGCAAGAACATCGTCACCTTCATCATGGCGCCCCACGCGAACATACTGATCAAGCTCACGCTGTAGGGGGCAGACAGCAGACAGGGGCTGAGCAAAGACCGACCCATGACGCGGACACTTCTGGCCTGAAGCACGCAGTGGCGGACTGCGGACAATCCGCATGTCTTCGTTGCCGGACGCCGCGGCGCGCCTTGCCGATAGCGAGCCAGACGAGCTGGCCGCTGGTGTTGGCACAGCGGTCCTGGTGTTTGACAGCAACTGTGACAGCGGGATAGTACGACTGCTGCTGGACCCGCCGTTGCATATTCTCACTGTTGCTGCTCCGTCCGCCTCCGCCTCAGCTGCTGCTCTTGCTGCAACTGCAGCTTTCCTCGCACGGATGCGGGACGACATGCGTGATGGTTGTGGTGCAGGCGGCGTGTCATTGTCCGCGGCAGGAGTGTCCGCGGGCGTGGGAATGCGCCCCATAGGTGTGGTTGCAGTGTCCGCTGGAGAATGGCTGCGGGCAGAGGGGGTTGAGGTGCTGTCCGCGGGTGATGAATGCTCCGGAGGAGAGGATAGGGCCGCAGGCGGCGGAGTACGCGCAGATGGGGGTGATGCGTTGGCGGTGACGGCGGTGTTGCGAGCAGGGGGAGGGGGGGGGGGGGGGG
>SZWC01001472.1:141739-160873 GCA_023375785.1 Penium margaritaceum
GGTAGAAAGGCGGCAGGAGGACCTTCAGGGAGCTTCAAGGAAGGTCCCCACCAAGATTATTGGTTGTGCACATGGCAGGGATGGTAATTCTCTTGTGTGAGAGTGTGACTGCCGCTCATCCCGCTAGGCTAGGAGTGTGCTAGGAGGTGAACTTTGACAGAGTGGTTCTTCCAGCTCCATGTGCCAAATGAGGCGTACTTAGACTTGTTAGAAAGCTGTGCTAATGTACTTTCTCAATCAAGAGTCAATTCAGACATTCACGTTCTCTGCAAACCTACATTTGCTTCCGTAAATTCTGTCTGTGCAACCTGCAACTCCCTCTCACAAACAGTTGGTCCTGCCTAGGCGGCTTTTGGTGAGCCTGATCACCTCCCTGAGGGCTGCCCCAATTTCCATCACTCCTCCCCCCCTCCAACCGTGCACCGTGGATCTCCCCAGCTTTGTCAAAAACACCCAGTGTGGACGTTGGTCTCCGGGTTCAGCTGCACATCTTTCAGAAGAGGGGGGGGAGGGGGGGGTTTGGGGAGGCGGTGCAGGTGGTGGTGGTGGTGCATGAGGCCTCCCCTGTGACGGTGCAGGTGGAGGTGGAGGTGAATATTGATGGAAACATGGCAGCCCTCAGGGAGGTGATCAGGCTCACTAAGAGCCGCCTAGGCAGGACCATTGTTTGTGAGAGGGAGTTGTAGGTTGCACAGACAGACATTACGGAAGAAAATGTAGGTCTGCAGAAAACGCGAATGTATGAATGGACTCTTGAGTGAGAAATTACATTAGCACAGCTTTCTAACAAGCCTAAGAGCACCTCATTTGGCACATGGAGCTGGAAGAACTACTCTGTCAAAGTTCACCTCCTAGCACACTCCTAGCCTAGCGGGTTAAGCGGCAGTCACACTCTCACACAAGAGAATTACCATCCCTACCATGTGCACAACCAATAATCTTGGTGGGGACCTTTCTCGAAGCTCCCTGAAGGTCCTCCTGCCGCCTTTCTACCCTGAAGGCCGCTCCAAACCTCCTTGGCCAATAACTGTGGCTGTCATTGGTGCTGGTAGTGCAGGAGCCATCACTTGAACCGGACCCATCACCACCAAATCTTGAAAATCCATATCTCCCTCAAACGGACTCCGAATTGCGTTCCGTAAAGTGCAACAGAACCAACAAAACATCCTATATTCACTTGTGTGACTTCATGATTTCTATCGAGCAATCCACTTTGGTCACTTTTTTTTGGCGCCCCATATCCAACAAATATGAAGGTGGGAGCAGAAGCACAGGAAGGGGTAGGGACGGATATGAAGGTTGTGGTGGAGGTGGAGGTGTGGGGGGGTTGGTGGTGGTGGAGGTGGTGGAGGTGATGGAAACTGGGGCAGCCCTCGGAGAGGTGATCAGGCTCACTAAGGGCCGCCTAGGCAGGACCAACTGTTTGTTAGAGGGGGTTGCAGGTTGCACAGACAGAAATTACGAAAGCAAATGTAGGTTTGCAGAGGATGCAAATATCTAAATCGACTCTTGAGTGAGAAAGTACATTGTCACAGTTTTCTAACAAGCTCTTATCTGCCGCATTTGGCCTAGGGAGCACTGAGATCCACTCTGTCATAGTCTACTCTCTAGCACACTCACCTAGCCTAGCGGGATGAGTGACAGTCACCTTGTCACACAAGAGAATTATATCTCACACCACTTGGACGACCAACAATCCTGGTCTGCACCTTCCTTGAAGTCTCTTAGAGGTCCTCCAGCTGACTTTTCTCCTTGAAGGCCGCTCTCAGCCGTCCTGGCCAATAATTCTGCCGCCTTTTGAGCTCAAAGTGCTCAGGTCGTCACTTGAACCCGACCCATGATCTCCAAACTTTGGAAATTCATATCTCACTCAAAAGGACTCAAAATCAAGTTCCATAAAATGCGTTAGAACCTGTGAAACATCCTCTATACAACTGTCATGCCAGATGATTTCTATCGAGCAACCTGTTTTTGTCACTTTCTGGCACTCTCATGTCCATCATTCTCCCAGTTTGCGAGAGTAAAAATCACACAAGTCCGCACTGTCCCCTCAGCTGCTGAAAGCGATGCGCTACCAGCGGCTTGGTCAGAACATCTGCCAGCATCATGCTTGAAGGGCAGAACGTGATCTTCACCACCTGCTTTGCCACAAGCTTGCGGATGAAGTGGTACCGCACGTCGATGTGCTTGGTGCGGGTGTGAAACTCTGCGTTCTTGGTCCGAGCGATGGCCCTCATGTTGTCACAGTAGATGGTGGTCACTCCGGTCTGCTGCTGTCCAAGGCTTGCCAGCAGCTTACGCAGCCACACGCCTTCCTTTGCTACTTCACTCTGGGCGATGTACTCTGCTTTGGTGGAGTAGAGGGCAACACACGCTTGCTTCTTGCTCCTCCATCTGATTGCACCTCCCACGAGCACGAACACAAACCCATTGGTCGACCTCCTTGTGTCCCAGTCACCTCCCCAATGTGCATCGCTGTAGCCGATGAGGATGGGGCTGTTGTTGCCGTTGAAGGTGAGGTCAAGGGTGCTGCTGCTGTCCAGGTAGCGCAACACGCGCTTGACCACCTCGCAATGCGGCACGCCCAGATTCATGCAAAACATGCTTAGAACTCCCACTGCATGGCTGATGTCAAGCCGCGTGCCGACTACTGCATTCACGAGGCTCCAAGCTGGTGCTTGGTATGCGGCTGCTCTCTTGCATGCCGTGGGGAGTCTGCGTCATGCTCAGCTTCACTCCCACTTCCATTGGTGTTGCAGCTTTGCGTGCTCCTGCTATGTTGAAGCGCTTGACAATGTTCCTCAGGTACGTGCTCTGCGACAACTCCAAAGTCTGATGCTACCGGTCGCGCTTGACCTGAAGGCCAAGGTAGTAGCTGAGTTCTCCCATGTCTTTCATGTCAAACCTGGCAGCAAGGGACTGCTTCACATCGTCCAAAAGAGACTTGGAGTCAGATGCAATGAGCAGATCATCAACATAGAGTAAGATGATGACCTGGCTTGCCTCTTGCGTGCACCCATAGACTGCTTGGTCAGCTTCACTGCGCACAAAGCCAAGGCCAGCTAGCTGCTCATCCATCTTGTGGTATTATGCTTGTGGTGCTTGCTTCAGGTCATAGAGGGCCTTCACAAGCTTGCACACCAAATCCTGCTTTCCCTCCACCACATACCCCTCCGGCTGCTCCATGTACACATCCTCCTCAAGGTCACCATTCAGAAATGCACGTCACATCCATTTGGTCTACCTCACAATCCATAGCAGCAGCAAGAGCGAGGATCGCTCGCATGGATGGGAACTTTGCGACTGGTGCAAATGTCTCATTGTAATCCACACCCTCAGTCTATGCATACCCTATTGCAACCAGCCGTGCTTTGTACCTGAGCACCTTACCATCCGCACCACGCTTGCGCCTGAAGATCCATCGGCACCTGATCACCTGGCTGCCGCTAGGAAACTCCTCAAGAGTCCAGGTGCCGTTCTGCATGAGCGCACCATGCTCCTCATCTCCTGTGGCACGCCAATCTGCCACCTCGGCACTGTGCATGGCTTCAGCGAATGTGGCTGGGTTATTGGTGACTGGAGGAAGAGAAGCCTGATTTCAGACAACTGCTTTGGTCGTGGAACGGTGCACAGGTTCACCAACTCATCCAGCGGCCTCTGTTTGCTTGCAAGGCGCTCCGATTGCCTCAGCAACTCCACAGGACCATCTGCACTTTTGCTATTGTGTGCGGACCATCGTGGCAGCTGCTGACTATTGCTTTGTTGCTCCTCCTCATCAGATTCTGCTGCCGGCTCCTTCTCCTTCTCAGCTCCGTCCACCTCCTTGTCATTGCCGCTCCCACCACCATCTTCCGCACCGCCCTCTTCTTGATGGATATGAGAGTGCCAGAAAGTGGCAAAAATAGGTTGCTCGAAAAAAATCATCTGGCATAAAAGTTGCATAGAGCATGTTTCACAGGTTCCAACGCACTTTACGGCACTCGATACGGAGTCCTTTTGAGTGAGATATGGATTTCCAAAGTTTTGAGATTATGGGTCGGGTTCAAGTGACGATTTGAGGACTTTGAGCTCAAAATTCGGCAGGATCATTGGCCAGGACGGCTGAGAGCGGCCTTCAAGGAGAAAAGGCGGCTGGAGGACCTCCAAGAGACTTCAAGGAAGGTGCAGACCACGATTTTTGGTCGTCCAAGTGGTGTGAGACATAATTTTCGTGTGTGACAAGGTGAATGCCGCTCATCCCGCTAGACTAGGAGAGTGTGGTAGAGGGTAGACTTTGAAAGAGTGTATCTCAGTGCTCCCTAGGCATGTAAGGGCTTGTTAGAAAGATCTGACAATGTAACTTCTCACTCAAGAGTCGATTCAGACATTCGCATCCTCCGCAAACCTACATTCGCTTTCGTAATTTCTCTCTGTGCAGCCTGCAACCCCCTCTCACAAATCGTTGGTCCTGCCTAGGCGGCTCGTAGTGAGCCTGATCACCTCCCTGAGGGCTGCCCCAATATCCATCAGTGGTATCAGAGCTAGAACAAGGATTTTTCTTATCCTTGAGGCATTCCTTGTACCCTGTTGTGTGAGAGAGCCGTTTGTGTGCTGAACGTTGCACTACCATGGTGACATCCGCTTTTGTGGTGGCCGGCGTCAACATCGCCATGTTCGAAGGCAAGAACTTCTTCAACTGGAGCAACAACATGAAGATGGTGCTGATGGAGAAGGGTCTCTGGAGCAAGGTGGATGAGAAGGACAAGGAACCAGAAGAAAGCTCCCTATCCCTTGTCAAGGCCCGTACGTATCGCGAGAAGCGTGACCGCGCCCTCGCAAGCATCTACCTCCACCTCGCCGGACGGTAGCAACTCCTCATCCGTGGCATCCTCACATCAAAGGAGGTTTAGAAAAATCTTGAGTCCACTTATGCTTCCAAGTCAATCCTCATGAACATGCAGCTGCGTTGTCGCTTTCACACTGTGAAGATGCATGAGTCGGGATCGATGATTGACTACATCAACATGGTGAAGTCTCTCTTTGGCCAGCTTGCTGCGATTGAGGACCCTCTCAAGTAGCATGTGCTCATGCTAACCATCCTCTCTGGCCTTCCTAGCAGTTACACCCTCCAACGGCCACACTTTTACTTGTGGCCTAAACTGGGACAGGAATATTCAAGGAAGCTTGCTAGAGATTTCCTTGAGGATGACACTTGGCGGTCCAAGGACGCGCCAAGTAGGACTTCAGGTTGAGGTTGGCTCTAGTGGAGCCACTACAAGCAGAAGCTTTAGCAAAGCTGTGCAAGTATAAAAGCCTGTACATTCCATACATCCATCTACAGTTCTTGCATTTGAAACTCAATACAGAGTGTCCAACTAAAGGGAGGCACTAAAGACCAACATGCAGACATTATGAGGTTGCAATCGAAACAAACCTAATGTGTGGATCCCTCGTTCGAGGGTGAAATGTTAACTTGGTTGCTATACGAAGAGCGATGGGCGGCCTCCCATGTCTAGACCCATTTTCTACACCGTTGCTATCCGGCTCATTGACAAAGGGTCACGGGCCCACACTCTTGTTCCTAAGGCACGTTTCCAAGACCAACTAGCGCGTTGTCTTGCAGGGTGCACAGGTACAAGAGAGACACGAACATCGGACGGCTCCATCTGCTCCATCGGCTCCATTTCTGTCTTCAGGTAGGGTGCGCGCACGTGGTGGACTAGGGGAAAAGGAACATCTTTGTGCATGTTGGAAAAGACCATTGAGCCCCAACGGGATTAGGCTCTACCCCTTTCTAGAAGGTGGTACGACCCTGTTCTTTCACGATAGCACCATCACCTTAAGCGATCATCAACAGGAGGGGTATGCAATGGAACCAACTGCACCTTTGACAATGGTCACAGTCAGCAGCCTTAGCAGCCTCATCAGCCTCATCGACCTCAACGAAGCAGAGTAGCAGTGAAACCGAGAATGCAAGCAACCCCAGGAAATGGCGGATCCGACTCAAGCCTACCTTGACGCGGGTATGTCAAAGTTTATGGGGACAGGCTTTCCCTTGTGGAAATGGCAGTTTGAGATTGTCATGAACGTGCGTGGCTACCTCGACATCCTCAAAGGGACCAAGACAGCACCTGCCGATGCGACGGTGACGGCGCATGCGGCTGACCGTGTAGCATGGACGATGAAGAACAACATGGCTCTCGCCATACTTGTGACGTCCATCAATGAGATTCAACACTTCCACATCACATGATGCACATTGGCTGCCAAGGCCTAAGCAAAACTCTCACGCATGCATCAATCAAATGCCCAAGCAAACCGATTCTTCATCTTCCAAAGGTTGATGTTGATGAGGGTGAGCAAAGGAGAATCAATGCCTGTATTTTTGTAGTCGTTCAAAAATGTGCTGCAAGAGGTCCACCATGACTCTTCAAAAATGGAATGGAATCTTGACTCCAACATGCGTGCCATGATCCTTCTAATGGCGCTGCCGGAAAGCCAGGGTTCCTTAATAAAAGTGTTTGGCGGTTGGAAGGAGGCAGATCTGACGTATGAGGCTGTCGCCAAACACGTCTGCAACGAGTCGATGGGACACAGTGCCAGTGAGGAGAACATCTCAGCCTATGCCTCTCGCTTCGGTGGACAAGGTGCAAGCTCTCGCTCCAATCAAGGCAATAGCGGAAGCGATGGTGGTGGAGGGAAAAGCAATGGTGGCGGGAAGAGTTCCAAGAAGCCCGGCAACTGTCACAACTGTTACATGGCTAGGCACTGGGCTAGGGACTGCCGTAGTCCAAAGAATAAATGCGGGAACAAAGGTGGGAAGGAGAAGAAAGGGTTCACCAACATGATGGCTAGAGGGTTGCCCATGAAGGGGGCAGCACTCCTTAGGCCCAGGGCATTTGCCCCTGACTCGGGCACCAATCACCACTCATCAAAAGAGAAGTGTGGATATGTCTCCATGGCCAAAACTGACATGCGCATGAAGTGTGCAAACGACGGCGTTGTCCAAGCCATGGACGAAGGGGAGAAGGTGATCACATTCAACGTGAATGATGCGAAGAAGGTGGTCAACCTTCAAAAGGTGGTGTATATGCCTTCCCTTGCAGCGATCCTGCTGTTAGTCTCACAAATCACCGACAAAAACATGACAATGATGTTCACCAACAAGGAACCCGTGGCCCTAAAAAAGAAGGAGATGTAGATTTTTTACACCAAAGACGACCTCATGCTTCAAGTTTCAAGAGTCGATAGCCTCTATGTGCTTCAAACCAAAGTCACCAAGGCGTTGGATGAGGGACTTGCATATGCCACCAAGACAGTGGCACCGGAGCCAAAGTATGCACCACCGACGACCGTTGCGGCCGCCACATCAACCAAGGACACTGATGCTGAGCTAAGGCACCGTTGATTTGGCCAAATGGCCAACAACACGTTGCAGAAGATGTAGGAGCAAGAGGCAGTTTGTAGAATGGAAGGGTGCACCATGAAGTATAGCAAAGGTGCACATTGTGTAAGCCAGTCCTCCAAGCATAGACAAAGAAGAAGACGTTTGGGAGAGGATGTTAACGAGCAGAGCATGTCTTGGAGCTGATACAGAGTGACGTGTGTGGAATCTTTTATACACTGTCTAACGGAGGAAGCAAGTACTTCCTGACCTTCATTGATGAGCGCAGCCACAAGTTGTGGATCTACTTCCTCAAAACAAATGGAGAGGTTAAAGAGAAGCTCCTCGAGTTAGTCGCCATGGTAGACCGGGAAACGTCCAAGAAAGTGAAGATGCTCCAAAGTGACAACGGGGGTGAGTACAAGGCATGCAAGCCTTGGCTCAAGCATCATGGCATCCGCCACGAGCAAACCACACCTTACAACCATCAAAGCAATGGCGTGGCCGAGAGGATGAACCAGACCCTGCTCGGCATGGTGCAAAGCATGTTCTTTGACGCCAAGCTCCCACCTTGCTTTTGGGCAGAAGCAACAACAACGACCTGCTACCTCTTGAACCACATACCAGCAACCGCCTTGCAAGAGCATGGAGAGGAGCAAGAAAAGCAGTTGAAGACCCCATAGGAAGTATGGTTGGGAAAAGACTCAACGCATCTTATTTGAAGGTGTTTGGGTCAACTACATGGGTGAAGATATAGTCGGGAGAAGGTGGAGGCAAGCTTAACGCACATTCCAAGAAGTGTGTCCTTGCTGGGTACGACACGTCACACAAAGCCTATCGGCTTTACGACAAGGGAGAAAGCAAGCTTATGAGGAGCAGCGACGTCGTATTCGACGAATGCACCCTAGGGAAGGGAGAGCTACTGGACCGTATCCTTGCTCCTAAAGCAGGAGAGTGGATAGTGTTGCTTGATTCCAGAGACAAAGCACCCGACAACTTGCTCACTTTGCCAACAAGTGGTGGGAATGGGAGAGTAGCTGCGGAGGATGACGCAACATCTGACATGGATGCAGATACTGAGGCGTCCAGGGCTTCTGAGTCTGAATTGGAGTCTGACGATTCTTCTGACGACGACGACCATGACAAACCTCCACTTGTGGAAGCACCAGCACCAAAGGAAGAAGCCGCACCAGCACCCCTGCGCAATTTGCGACCAAAGAAAGCACCTTTGCGGTATGAGGACAATTTGACTGGCCTTAGCTGGTCGTGCATGGCTCACGGAGAGCCATCCATAGTGGTGGAGGTGATGAATGGCCCGAATGCGTCCAAGTGGAAGGAGGCAGTAAACAGCAAGCTTACATCCATTGCCGAGAACGGCACGTGGGTGCTGGTGGAGAGACCCAACAAGGCCCACGTGGTGGGATCCAAGTGGGTCCTCCGAGTGAAGAAGAAGCAAGACGGCATCATCGACAAATTCCAGGCAAGGGTAGTGGCTAAGGGGTTCTCTCAACGCCCGGGCCCTGAGTACGATGAGACATTCACGCCTGTTGTCACTTTTACCTCCATCCGCTCTCTCCTTGGCATTGTAGCTGCAAAGAACCTGGAGATACATGAGATGGACGTCAGGACAACTTTTCTTTATAGGAAGCTCAACAAGGAAGTGGTGATAGAGGTGCCCAAAGGAGTCAAAGTTCCCAAGGGCAAGGTGTGCAAGTTGGTGAAAGCGCTGTACGGGCTGAAACAGGCCTCAAGGATGTGTTACAAAGAGACGAACAGTTTCATGACCGGTCTCTCCTTCGCGCATTGCCAGAATGACCCAAGCATGTAGGTGTGCGATGATAGGAGATGGCTGATGCTGGTTGCGCTCTATGTGGATGATCTGATCATCTGCTTGTCTTCAAACGAGCTGTTGGATGAGCTGAAGTCTGACCTCAGCAAAAGGTTTAAGAGGAAGGACACGAGTCCTCTCCAGCTCTACCTCAGGATTTCCATCCACCGCAGCAGAGCAGCAGGCACCATCAAACTCAAGAAAACCAAATACATCGGTGAGGTACTGAAGCACTATCACATGGAAGACTGCAAACCTGTTGGCACCCCAATGAGGACCGATACAAAGCTGAAGGCCTCTATGTCACCAAGCAATAAAGCAGAACAAAGGGAGATGCAAGACATCCCTCAGCAGTCCACCATGGGTAGCATCATGTGAGCCATGGTAGGGACTCGTCTGGACATATGCTATGCTGTGGGACAAGTGAGCAGATTCGTGGCCAACCCAGGGCCACAACATTGGCAGGAATTCAAGCTCATCTTGTGCTACCTGCAAAAGACATATCACATGGGCCTCGTCCTTGGAGTCCAAGAAGGTACGGACCCCCTCCACCTGAAGTGCTACACCGATGCTGACTGGGGAGGAAATCTTCATGAACGAAAATCCACCTCTGGATACGTGTGCATCTTGAATGGCGCTACCATCTCATGTGCTAGCACGAAGCATGATTGTGTTTCCGTGTCCATAGCTGAGGCAGAGTACGTCGCTCTGTCTGAGTTGTGCAAGGAGACTCAGTGGCTGCGCAACCTACTTGGCAAAATGACAGTGCCACAGATGGATGCCACAGTCATACAAGTGGACAACATGAGCGCCATCTCAATGGTTGAAGAAGAGATCATCTCCTGGAAAATGAAGCACATTGACATTTATTACCACTACTCACGTGACCTGGTCATGAAGAACGTGGTGGTTTTGCAGCACTGCGGAACCAAGAGCATGCTTGTTGACTGCATGACCAAGCCATTGGAGAGCGACTTGCACTATGCAGGCATTCATTGATTTGGCATGAGGAGTGCGGGAGAGGAAGGGTGAGTCCCAAGGCATTAATGGAGCCCAGTGAGCGACAGGTGGACCGAGGTGCAACGGAGAGATTTGTTTAAATGGTATGTACCTTGTCCACTGCCTAGCTGGCTAGCTTCACACACAAACAAGGCATACACTGCTCTATGGAGTACGTCCCCGTGGTCTATTTTGAGATGGGCCAGGAATACACTACCCATAATGGGTATGTCCCCTGTGGATTATTGTAGGAAGCATACCCTCGTGGCCTAGTTGAATGGGTACTGGAGTCTCAAATGATAGGTCGCGGCTCCCTGCGACGGCTGGAATTTTATTTGTGGCCCAAACTGGGATAGGAAGCTTCTAGGAAGCATCTTAGAGCCTGCCTTGAGGATGACACATTGCGGTCTAAGGACGCGCCAAGTAAGACTGTAGGCTGAGGTTGGCTCCTGTGGAGCCACTACAAGCAGAAAAATTAGCAAAGCTCTGCAAGTATAAAAGTGTATACCTTACATGCTTCCATTAATAGTTCTTGCCCTTGAGACTCCTCACAAAGTGTCCAACCAAAGGTAGACACTAAAGGCCAACATGTGGACTTTGTGAGGTTGCAAACCAAACAAACTTCAATTGTGGATCCCTCGTTCAAGGGTGATATGTTATCTTGGTTGCAATGTTAAGAGCGGTGGGCGGCCTCCCATGTCGGGACCCGTTTTCTAGACCGTTTCTATCCGGCAAATTGACATAGAGATGGTAGGGGTAGGGATCCTGGTGGGTGTAAAGATGGAGGTGGAGGTGGGGGCAGAGGGGTTGGAGGTTGGGGTGGAATGGAAGATGGAGTTGGGGAAGTTGGTGGAGGTGCAGGTGGGGAAAGAACGGGTGGGCGTAGAGGTGGGGCCGGAGGGGGAGGAGGTGGATGTGGTAAAAGAGGAGGAAGGTGTAGGTGGTGAGGTGAAGTTGTAAGGGGGGGAGAGGAGGAGGAGGAATGGGGAGGAGGGGGAAGATGTGGGGGTAGGAGAGGGGGCGGGGAAGGGGGTGGGGGAAGATGTGGGGGTAGGTGAGACTGGGTGTATCTTTCTCCTCGTGATTTCCTTCTCCAAGCAAAGCTTTTACTGGGAGACTGGGTGTATCTTTCTCCTCGTGATTTCCTTCTCCAAGCAAAGCTTTCACTAGGATTGCCTCTGGGTTACTTGGAGTAGCATGAGCTCAATGGGCTTCTCTCTCGGAAACTACGCGGAAGGTAGGTTCTGGGCCGGTCATTAGGGTCCACAATGCTATCTGGGACGAGTTGGCAGACATACAACAGGAGAACTTGCTAGGCGTGAAAGTGGAACCTAAGGGGTACATACAGCAGCCGGAGGGGTATGTGGGGGAGCTCCGTCCTCATCTCCTCCTCTAAAACCCGGGTCAGGGTGGTGTGTGGGTTCTGGATGTGACCACTGTGGACGCCCAGGGTTGTGATGCCAGGGAGGAGGGTTCAGCGTTGCGGGCAGGGGAGAGGGAGAAGGCAAAGAATTATGAGGTAGCACTGGGCATGAAGGTTGGTTGGAGACTGCAGACGGTGGGGTGGGAGACTTCTGGTGGAACGGGTCCAGATTGTTGGCACTTTGTTCAACGACTGGAAGCCATGTGTTTAGAGAGACGCCGCAGACGGCTTGTGGAGGCGGACTGGTCAGGTTGGGCTGCCCGGGCTGTGATCATCTTTGCCCAACGGCTGTCCATCATGGGCACACCACAGCAATGTGGAGTCATTGGTGACAACAAAATCCTTTGTGGGGGTCTCAGAATGTAGCAGTAGGAGTCCATCTCTGGCCACAGGGCTTGGCCCCTTGGCCACAGGAATTATGGCTCTGTCCGGCCTGTGCTATGTAGAGCCTTTTGAGGAGGAGCTGGATCAGCCCTCCACCTGAATCTATCAGTATTCCTACCTTTCTTACGCTCTCTCTCTCTCTCACTCTCTTCCTTCACCAACCCCCGTGTGCCGTGGGTGGCGGTACTTCTATACCACATGCTTGTGCTGGTCTGTGGCAGAGTTTTCACTCTCATAGGTTAAAGAGACTGTGTCAGTTTAAATAGAAGAAAAAGAAAGAAAAACAGGGGATTTTTCTCAATCGTTCTGTATTTCCTGCCTTTAAAGCTGTGCTCAAATTTGCAGATTTGTTGTTTTCTATATCATTATTGGTAACTCAAGGTAACATGTTTGAGGTATCATTTCTTGCCATCCGCAGTATACCTTGTTCAGCAGTACAAATAAATCACCACGGTAGATGTACGGTACCGTGTGTACCATGAGTGCAGTGCAGGTTTTGGTACTAACCTGTACAGCACCACCTCTTGGGGAAGTAGGATACTGTGGTATTGAGTACTGCGGGACATGTAAACCACGGCACTGAGAACCGCAGTACAATAACACTATGGCTTACCAGCCCTGGATCCACATCTCTATCCAGTCCTTGCAGTGCCCACGACATTAACATTCAATGGGGCTGTCCCCCTAGAGAACATAGCCATCACATCTTCAAGCTTTATCATAACATATTGGAACAATACTGGCAAGAAGGCAGACATGGTTGATCCAACATGTTGCCTGGACGAGCATCGCAGTTTAGTGGTGGTACTTGAATTCCAAAATTGTGCAAACAAGGCTGCTCAACCTGATGAAGGTAACGGAGGTTAAGACAAGAATAAGATGTATGAAAATAAGCAGGCCCTTTCCAAGACAATCACAGAGGTTCTCATACTCTTTGCATCCTCCCTTGTGGAAACACAGTGTGCCTTTCTTTTAGGAATGCACACTGGCAGCCAAGGCATGCAAGCAATTTTGCCCTGAAGAAAAACCCTGGTAGTGAATACTGATGGTGCTAGTAGAATATGGAGAAGATTTGAATACCATCATACATTAGATGGTTGTATTTACATCAGAGTGAAAACATATGAGATGGAAGACTGAATCATAGGGACGTATGATTTATGAGAACATAAGTAGAAGCTTCCTAGCTTTGGTGTTGCATACGTGGCAACACAGTTTTGTCAGGTGATTCACTAGAATGCAATGTAGGTTAAATAACATCATAGGTTTGACTAGATAAGGCACGCAAAGTATCATAAGCTTTAACATCGTCAGGATTCAGAGAGAGATGCCAACTCACAATCACACAGCATACATACATGCCGCAACAAACGATGGGTGACGCATGCGGCAGGTTCAATCATCACTAAAATGGCCCAAAACCACAGCTTTGGCCGTAACTCTACACAAAGGCATCCAAAGACAACATTTTCTGAACATAGAGATGCAAAATTTTGAGCCAGAAGCTACAAATGGTCATACCCACTTGTCCAGCATTGATCCGTGGACACACAATGCTAGAACATGAAACTTGGGCCCAAGACCAGTCCACTAGCAGATCATAGAGCCTGCAGAAACACTGCAGGTCCCAGCAAGAATCTGGGACGCCGTGAGAGCTGTCTTGCAGCTGTTGGTGGGTGGACCAGAGCAATCATGCACACGGGGATCTGATCACAGTAAGCTCTACACACAGATAGGGATGGCTCACATCACAACGCTCCCCAATGACCAAATGGTACGCTTGTTCATACATGTGCAGAATCGATGCAAGTGCACAATGAGATACTCAACAGTTCAAAATCCACTTTCAGCCGCCCTCAAAAAAGGGGCATAGCCTCATAATCTGCACCATAAACTTTGCTTGTGCCAGTGCCTTGGTCTGGAAGTCAGCCCGTTGTATGTCTGTGTTGACCTAGAGAACTGAGATCACGTGTTCCTTTGTCAAATCACGCACAAAGTGATGATCAATAGAAGTGTGCTTTGTGCATGCGTAAGATGTAGTAAAGTTTTCTGCAATTGCAAGGGCACTCTTTTCACCCAAGGCAGAATGATAGAGGGCACAGACTGAACCAAGTCACAAAGCAAACACTACAGCCGCACCGCCTCAGCAGCCCTCACTACCAGTAAGACGTACTCTGCCATTGACAAGCTATGCATAATGCAACCCTGCTTGGTACTATGCAATGACACAGCACTGCCATTTTCAGTGTAGCTGTTGACTACCACCAAACACTGGGGAAAAAAGTGGAGTCCAGTGGAAGTCTCACCATGGGGACGCATGGCTGGTGGAATTGCGCCCCCATGGTGAGACTGTGGACCTCTGTTCATCCATGGTGTACAAGATGCAAGTGAAGGAGCCCCTGATGCATGCAAGTTGGAGGTCAGAAAAATGGCCAAACCAGAGCTTGTTTTGTGTGACATGGTCTGATAGAGGACCTCGCGGCAAGAGATTCCAAAATCATGTAATGTAGGAGAATCCCTTAAAGGAGAAGTGCTGATGGAGACCGCACTCAGACAGCATGGTGCAAACTGCATCCTCCATGGTATGGTTCTAACGATGGACACACCGTTCCCCTGGGGAGTAGCACAGGTAGATGGCCGGTGAAATACACAGTGCTTCGCAAATAATACATCGACATCATCCAAGAACTCACGGCCACGATCTGATGGAACATGTGGAGCGAGTAATGAGACTGGTACTCAGCCATGACGGGCCACACGCAGGAAAATAGGGCAGAATCTCTCTTTTTGTTGAGGCTCTATACCCCACTGCAACTGGGTGAATTATTCAGTTAGTGTCAGAAGACATCGGCTCGGATTTGAAATGAACTTTACTCGAAGAGGGCCGAAAAGGTCTAACCAAACTAACTACAACAGATGTAGCACTGGCAAAGAGCAGTCAGGGTAAGTTCAACGATGCATCTTACCCTGAGCGTATAAGAGGAAATTGGTTGCTTCTCAAAGGAAGTCACGTCAAGACCAAGGGCTGGCTGTTTTTGGATGAGCTTGGACACAGTAACTGCGCTCACGTGGAAAAGACAATGATGCAGAAAATGATTCTGCCCAGGGTAGAGGACACCAGCAATAAACACATGCACAGTTGGGGACAAAGGGGAGAAGACAGTTCATTCATGATAACTGCATATGGTTCACTCCATCATGACTTTCCTATGTTTCCTTCTTCTTTCCTCCCCCCCCCCTCTCTCTCTCTCTCTCTCTCTCTCTCTCTCTCTCCCTTCCGCCACTTGGTTAGTAAAACTGCCTTCCAGAGTTTCTCTTTCTGGAAGTTTTTTCACACCAACCACCAACGTCCTGCTGGTGGGCATGCATGGGAACATGCGTGGTTTCAGAAAGATATCCAACATTCACAAGGCAATACCGGGTTCATCCCTCACCCCTCTCATGCCTCTATCTGCAGCTGGTCCATCCAAGATCTGCATGCAGCTCATCTCCCTCCTGTGGCAAGACCAACAGCTCGGGAGGCAAAGCCGACCAAAGCCTCAACGTCACATTCGGGTGCCAGCAGGACTGACCCCACATCCTGTCAACAAAAAGACAGAAAGAGTATCCTCCCTCTATCCTGATTCTTTAAAGTGGAGGAAAGAGAGAAATGAATTCTGGGTTTTGTTTGACATTTTAAAGATGATTTCCTGGAGCACCAATGATAAGGGCAACTTGGGGACAATCATGAGAGTGGGAAAACCTAGCAATAACTGTCAGAATGGGGGCAAGCTTGCAAATAGGTAAGAAACAATGGTCATAATATAGATTTACAACCAGTTGACTGGCCGCCATATATTTGACTGCTATGTTTTGCCGGATCAGTGGCTGATGCAGAGAGAGGACACAAGAGTTGTATTGTAGATGATGTGAGGAACAAGTTAAGTTCAAAACTTCAGTCAAGGGCAAGCAAGGGATCCTTGGTGACAGTGGGAATGAAATTGATGGTGTCTTCAAGGGCAAGGGTATGATGTAGGATGGATGGGATGAAACAAAGAGGGAGGACAGAGGAGTCTGAACGATGGGTTGGTAAGCCCATCAGATGTACTGTTGGCTCATTTGCTAATCAAACCAGCACAATGTAAGACCATGCGCAGCCAAAATCAAGTGATGGTGATGCGCACAAAGGGCAGGCTGACACATGTGGGAGGATGAACGAACGTTTCTTGAACTAAACACAAACCACACCTCAAGTAGTTTTAACACCAAAATCTAGATCACAGGTAGAAAGGTACAGGTAAGAGCTGAGCCATGGCGTTATGGAAGACAAATGAACATTGCAAATATGTAATTGAAACCATAAAATAGTGTGCGACCACAACTGTCATTTTTGTAAAACATTGTACCTCACAAATGTAGAAAACTGCTCATGAGCACTATCCATGAGATAGTTCCTAGAAGCTTCCTAGCTCTGCTGTTGCCGTTGTGGCAACACAGTTGACTCAGCTGATGCACTTACACGCAAAGCATGTGCAAGAAAAAGAATGAATAGCTTAGTATGTGGAGCAATTTCAGCTGAAAATGTCACAGCATAAGTTTCTGGCGTGGCTGTTGGCATATGACGCATGCAACAGGGTCAATCTGTCCTAAATCCGGCCCAAGACCACTTTCGTTGCTGTATTTCAGGCATCCAAACACAGAAATTTCTGAATCCCATGACGCAATGACTGCAAACATGCATGTGTCTGGAATTTCTCATTGGAAACACAATGCAAAGACATGCAAATCTGTTCCAAGGCCAGTCCACGGAGGAAAATCTAGAGGCTGGGAAAATGGCAGTGTAACCCTGCAATTCTCTGGCACACCATGGCGGCTGTCATGCATCTGCGGATGTGTGGACCACCACCCGGAAGTGCTCCTGTGCCAGCGAGGTCTGGGATCTTCACATGCATAGACACACCCGAGTAGTCATAGTCAACTTTACGTACAGACATAAACGGCGCACATCAAAACACTCCTCCATGACCCAAAGGTACACATGTCCATACGCATGCAAAACGGACACGAGTGCACAATGTGATTCTCAATTCATGTGCACACACCCCGGCCAACCTCCGGCATGGGGTGACGGCCGACAGGAGAAATGGCCACAAGGAACTTACTATGCACAAGCGCATTAGTCATAAATTCAGCCTGTTGCATGTCCCTGCTGACCCAGATGATGGATACAACCTTTCCCTCTAACAAATTGTATGAAAACTGATGCTCAACAACAACATGGTTTGTGTGAGCCTGAAACAAACCATATCCCTCCATTAACTATACCTCACTTGTGAGAGGCATAGTATGTCTTTTTGGGAGCTGGGGCTGCTCAGACGGTGTGGTTGCAGTGCTTGTTTCTTGAGTTATTTCAGTCTGTACCTTGCATGAATTTTTATGCTCGACATAAATCTGGCTTGTGTGTGCATGAGACAAACCTGAGTTCTCTGAAATCGCAAGAGCGCTCTGGTGGTCACAATAAAAGGATGCCACAGATTGACATTACTCACAAAACAAGCACTGCAACCACACCGCCTCAGCAGCACCTGCATCCAAAAAGACACACTCTACCTCCTACAAGGAGGTATAATCAATGGAGGTCTCTTTCCACACTGGTTTGTCAGTGTGTCTTGTGGTGCGTGATTTTTCCCCATATGAAGCATTTGACCCCTCTCAGTGCATGATTCTGTTATGAATGGAATGGCAGATCCCCACCCCTATGGGAGGGGGTCCTGTGTGTTGGGTTAGTGTATGAGGGCAGTGCGCTCATTCCCCGTACAAAAGTACAGTGATCATACACTCACAGCCTGATATCATCTTCTATGGAACCTCTGACCCCTAATCCTATGGAGAGGTCCTAGGCGTGGGGATAGTGCATGAGGACAGTGCACTCAGTTCCCATATAAAAATGCACTGATCACACACTCAGAGCGTAATTTTGTCTTTATGGGATGTTGGACCCCTACTTCTATGGGGGGTCCAGTGCATGGGTGCAGTGTATGATGGCAGTGCACACATTCTCCATACAAAAATACACAGATGACAAACACACTGTGTGACTTTGTCTTGCATGGATCATTGAACCCCAATCCTATGGGGCGTCCAGTATGTGAGGGTTGTGTTTGCGTGCAAGGGGGTCCTGTGTGTTGGGTTAGTGCATGAGGGTAGTGCGCTCATTCCCTATACAAAAGTACACTGACCACACACTCACAACCTGATATTTTCGTCTATGGGAACTCTGACTCCGACTCCTATGGGGGGGTCCGAGGCATGGGGCTAGTGCATGAGGACAATGCGCTCGATTCTCATGTGAGAAATACTGATCACACAGTGTATATTTTTGTCTTATACGGGATGCTGGACCCCCAACCCTATGGGGGGTCCAGTGCATGGATGTAGTGAATGAGGGCAATGCACTCGTTCTCCATAAAGCAACATACAGATCACACACCGAGCGTGTGACTCTGTCTTACATGGATCATTGACCCCTACTCTTACAGGGGGTCCAGTGTGTGGGGTTAGTGTTTGAGGAGATTGTGCTCGTTCTCCACATAAAAATACACTGATCATGCACTCAGTGCATGATTTTGTCTTGATTAGAACCTTAGGCCCCACTCCTATGGGGGGTCCAGTGTGTGAGGGTAGAGGTGTATGAGTGCGGATTGCTCGTTTGTTATGTAAACACACACTAATCACACACCAGCTGTGTCATTTTGTCTCATATGAATGCCACTCCTAGAGGGGGGACCAGTGCATGGACCTAGTGCATGAGGGCTATGTGCTTGTTCTCCATGCAAAGTTACACTCATCACGCACTCAGTGTATAATTTTGTCTTGCATGGGACCTTTGAACCCTATAGGGGGTCCAATGCTTTGGGCTAGTGAATGAAAGTAGTGCATTTGTTTTTCACAAAGCAAAAAAAATGATTTCATCTTATATGGAGCATTAGATCCCCACCCCCATAGGGGAGATGGGTCAAGTGCGTGGGATTAGTGTATGAGGGCAGTACGTTCATTCTCCATACACAAACCCACTAATCAGGCACTTGGTGCATGATTCTGTCTCATGTGGAATACTGGATGCCTACTTCTATGGGAGGGGGGGGGGGGTCCAGTGCG
>SZWC01001472.1:166235-183292 GCA_023375785.1 Penium margaritaceum
TTGCATGCATTGCAGGTTGCATGCATTGCAGGTTGCATGTGTTGCAGGTTGCATGCATGGCAGATTGCATGCCGAACACCCTTGCATGCATGGCATATTGCATGCATGGCAGATTGCATGCATGGCAAATTGCATGCATGGCAGATTGCGTGCATGGCATATTGCAAGCATGGCAGATTGCATGCATGGCAGATTGCATGCATGGCAGATTGCATGCATGGCATGGTTGCATGCATTGCAGGTTGCATGTATTGCAGGTTGCATGCATGGCAGATTGCATGCCGAACACCCTTGCATGCATGGCATATTGCATGCATGGCAGATTGCATGCATGGCATATTGCATGCATGGCAGATTGCGTGCATGGCACATTGCAAGCATGGCAGATTGCATGCATGGAAGATTGCATGCATGGCATGGTTGCATGAATTGCAGGTTGCATGCATGGCAGATTGCATGCCGAACACCCTTGCATGCATGGCAGATTGCATGCATGGCAGATTGCATGCGTTGCAGATTGCATGCATGGCAGATTGCATGCATGGCAGATTGCATGCATGGCAGATTGCATGCATGGCATATTGCATGCATGGCAGATTGCATGCATGGCAGATTGCATGCATGGCAGATTGCATGCATGGCAGATTGCATGCATGGCATATTGCATGCATGGCAGATTCCATGCATGACAGATTGCTGCATGGAAGATTGCATGCAAAACAGGTTGCCTGAAACTGTTTTCCTTCACGTGCAGGTTCCATCACATGCCCAACGTCCACAAGCACGTCGGCATCAAGTCCCCTGTGGAGTTGGAAGTGAAGGTAGTGGAGCATCTGCGCCCGTACTTTGAGAAGGTCCAAACAAGGCGCCAGGCAGAAGCAGAAGCAGCAGAGGCAGCAGCAGCAGCGGCCGCAGCAGCAGCTGCAGCAGAGGCATCAGGCGCAGAGGTTGATGATGAGATGGTCAACTCAAGCGGTCCGCCAGCTGCCAGTCAGTCACCGGCGATGCAGCTGAGTGGGCCAGCCGCAGCGGCCAAGCGCGGACGCCAGACTCAAAAGAAGAAGACATCCATGGTGGAGGCTGCACTTGCTGACACCATGGATGACCTGTTTGAGGAAACCGAAGAGGAGCAGGTTGTAGTGGCGCCAGACTCAGTCGAGCAAGAGGTAGATGCCTACAAGAAGAACGCACGCGGAGGACGTCGGCTGAATGTGCTCAAGTTCTACAAGGAGAACTGTGAGCGGTACCCGACATTTGCACTGCTGGCGCTAGATGTGTTGGCGGTGCCTGCAACTAACACGCGATCAGAGAGAATGTTCTCTCTTGGTGGCAGGGTTGTGACAGACTTTCGCCACTCTCTTCATCAGATCACTGTACAGGACCTCCTGTGCCTCAAGACGTGGATCAATGATCCCGCACTGAAGGACTTCCCCATGCACCCATCAGGAGAGGTAGCACCCGAGCTGGTGGAGATTGAGAACAAGGAGAAGGCAGCTCGGAGAGCTGCAAGGAAGGCCGCAAAGGCCCAATCAACAGGTTTGCTCATGGCTGCCTGCGACAACTCGGACGAAGATGAAGACGAAGGGGGTGAAGGAGGGGGTGGGGATGATGCCTCCTCTGAAAGTTCAGAGGATAGTGATGCAGCTGCAGAGGCTGCTGAGGAGGCTGATGCTCTGGAGGAAGCCGAGGAAGACTGTGACGTGCCGACAGATTTTGGTGCAAGTGGAGGAGATGACGATGATGTGCAGGAGATAGCCTAGGTTTCATAGCACTGTCTTGTAATGCGTTCACATTGCCGTATCTTTCAAATCATTGCATAAACCCAATTGTGTTTTCTTATGAGTTCCATCATTTTGAGCATGTGTGACTCTTGAATGTGTTGAGGTTTTGGAACTCAAGGCATGTGAGTAACATGCCATTCTTTATGAAAGAATCTTAGGAGACCCATCCCATGAAGTGAATGTGTGATTGAAATTCACAAACAATTGTATTTGGCACATTCATTTTTCTAAGGGCATGAATTATGTAACACAAAAAAAGACTGTTGTAGCATAAGAACTGCTTTCAAGACACAGTTACGAAACTCGGGCAATATGTTTAGGTGTAGTGGACGAATGTAGTGTGTGTGAAAATGAAATGCCTCACACAAAGGCGATTGTTAAAATGTATACCCAGGCAATACATATAGGTGTAGTGGACGAATGTAGTGTATTTGAAAATGAAATGCCTCACACGTGGGTGACCAAGGGGGCACTCATGAGTCCTCATGTGTGGACTCGAGAATCGAGATTCAACAAATGGTGGACCCAAGAGTTGAAACATGGTGGACTCAGGATTCAAGACATGATTGACTCGAGAGTCTTGATAAGGTGGACTCGGGAGTAAAGACATGGCGCACTCGAGAGTCCACAAAGGATGGACTCGAGAGTCCAAAATGGGTGGACTCGAGAGTCCAGATATGGTGGACTCTCGAGTCCACATATGCTGGACTCGAGAGTCCAGATATGGTGGACTCGAGAGTCCAAACACTGTGGACTCTCGAGTCCACAGACTCGCGAGTCCGGTCCCAGACTCGCAAGTCCAAGTCTGGGTCCTGACTCGGACTCCCAAGTCCAAGTCTAAGCCTAGACTCGAGAGTCTGGACTTGCGAACACCCTTATTATAGACCCACCAAAACTGGGTGAATTCATCTGTCAGATTCAGGACATACCGGCCTCAATCTTAGAGGGAATCAACTGGACGAGGGTCAAGAAGGTCCCCTTGGACCAGCTCCAACAGGAGTAGTACCCAAAAGGCGTAGTCAGGGTAAGTGCATCGATGCATCTTACCTTGGGCATGAAAAAAGCAGCCGTTCTTAGGCGGCTTCTCAAAGGAAGCCACATCAATACCTGTTGGGAAATCCACGTGCGGTCTCAACATTGATGTGATCTTCTCCAACGGTTCACGTGTTTTGTTTTGGAAGAATCTGAGACTGAGCGTGAAATTTCTTGTCGCCTCACGCTATGTGAGTAAGAGTTTAGAGACAGTCAGTTTTCAAATGGAAAAAGAAGGCCTTTTGCATTAGTTTTTGTACATGGAAATCATCAGAGAATTTTTTGGGCTAGTTATCAGCTCTTCAACACACCAAACTGTGTGCAATTTGGCCAAGCATAGCCCAAGTTTCACTTGCTGAAGCGCAGGTCACACCCACCACATAAACGCCTAACGTCTCCATAATGCACACATGCCGTGGCGCCTTTCTTCACGTACGCCGTGCATTTCCCAAGGCGCAGATCCCGTTGCACATGATATAGGGGTACCCTGAACTGTTTTGACGCACTTCTCCCACTTTTGGGTCGAGTTTGGTGATGGGTTGTGACGAGCTGTACAACGTGTCCATGGACCAGCCAGAATTTCGACTAAGTTCCCGAGGAATAAAATGTAATACTAAGTTTTGGACGCTGAGCTAGGATTTTTGCTAAGTCCCTCAGTAACAACCTGCACTACATGATCTGGTGGATTATCCACCGGACGCCTTGGCAGTCATTCCGGAGCAAAATCTCCACGTGGACATTTGTTACTCAGTCCGGTTGACTATTCACAAGAAGTCTAGTCGTGGCCAGCTCCCATAGCCACTGCACATATCCCAACTTTAGAAGCTCATATCGCCCTCAATAATTGTCCGATTCTGGTGAAACAACTTCCACATGATCAAGCAACTTGTCACATTTTAGGGGCAAGAACCATTTAAGGATCCGAGTAGTCCTCGAGCTGCTAGATCCAACTACAAGGATTTTCCTCTCTCTAGAGGCTCGTCGGTGCCTCTCGGTGCCACACTTGGGCATGCTGGGGGGCAAAGTTTAAGCATTCTCCCCCTTCCACTTGCCATGCCTGCTGCTCCAGCTTGCTCTCACTTTTCTTCCACTGTGCCCTCCAGCCCATCATAGCTGGTCATCCCAAGCCCGGCCACGCTTATCGCGTGCCGGTCTGCGGGTTGCTCTTTGGTCAAGCAATCCGCAAGCATGTTGTGCATGGTGTAGTGCTGCAGCACCACTTTCCCCTTTCCAACCATATCCCGTGTGTAGTGATAACGCACGTTGATGCGCTTCTTCCTCTTGTGCTACATCGGGTTGTTTGTCAGCAAGATGGAGCTAGTGTTGTCCTCTTGCACCACCGTAGGCTCCTGCTGCGGCACACCCAGCTCCCCCAGCAACCTATGGAGCCACACCATTTCCTTGATTGCCTCGGTTAGCGTGATGTGCTTTGCTTCTACTGTGGAGGTGGCGACACAATCCTGCTTCCTGCTACACCACAAGACCGCTGCACCAGCAAGGAAGAACACGTAGCCCGATGTGGACTTCCACTTGTTACATCACCAGCATAGTCTGTGTCCATGTAGCAGACCAGACGCGAGGGGTCCGCCCGCCCCTTGCCATCAAACCTCAGGCGTGCGTGTCGCGTTGCCTGCAGGTAGCAGAGGATGCGCTTGACTTCCTGCAAGTGTAGTGGCATTGGATCGGCCATGTACTTGCTCACTTGGCCCACCACATAGACCGAGTCTGGTCGAGTTGCCACCATGGCGTACATGATGCTGCCCACCTTCGATTGGTAGGGCACCCTTGCCATATCCTCCCACTATTTTTTTGTTTGCAGTGCCATCGCCGCACTGAATTCACAGGTCATGGAGAAAGGACAGCAGATTGGTTTTTATTCCTCCATGTCGTGCCGCTTCAGCACCTCGGCCAAGTATTTGGCCTGACCTACCTCAAGTGTGCGCGCCCTCCAATTTCGTGTAATGCTTACCACAAGCAAGAACTCCAGCTCCCCCATGTCCAACATCTAGAACCTGCTGCTTAGCTCCTCTTTCAGCTGCCATAGGATCAGCAAGTCTGAGGAGCACTAGACTAAATCGTCTACGTAGAGTGCAACGATCTAATGGAGTTTCTTGCAGCACCGCACGTACATGTTGTGATCCGCCTCACACCGCTTGAGGCCGACTTGTGCCATGAAGCTTTCCATCTGTTGGTACCAGCATTGGAGCAATTGTTTTACCCTGTACAAGGACTTCCACAGCTTGCACACCTTGCCCTCCGGCGCCTCCACCCCCTCCAACACCTCCATGTAGATTTCTTTGTCGATGATGCCATTGAGGAACACCGTATTCACGTCCATCTGGTGGAGCTCCTTATCCTTTGCGACTGCCACCGCAAGGATCACCCGGATGCTTGTGAACCTGACCATGGGGGCAAACTTCTCATCGTAGTGCTCGCCCTTACGTTGTGCGTACCCCTTCGCCACAATCCGCACCTTGTACTTGTCCACCACACCTTCTTTCCTGAACTTGGTCATGAAGACCGACTTGGAGCCGATGACCTTGGTGTCTTTTGGCGTATCAACCAGCTCCCATGTGTCATGTTCAGCAATGGATGCCAGCTCTGACTTGATGGCAGCCTCCCACTACTTTTGTTGGGCCGCACAAGTGCCTTTTGCACGATAGTTGGCTGCATGAATGCAGCCAGCATGCACCGCATCATGCCGATCCACTGACTGGTGCCTACGTCAAAGCACTTCCCGGCTCTCCGCTGCCTCCCGCTGCAGCGCGGCAGTTTTGGCGGTGCCTTGTTTCTCTGCTGCGATCCTTCCGGCTCCGCTTGCTCTGTTGACAAATCAACCGGATGGCTCCGTGAAGTTCTCTCTTACTCTGGTGAGACATGGATGGGATGGGCGGTGTGTCCATAGGATTTTTCTGACGCCCAACGCAAACTTTGTAGGGAGCGTGCACTTTGGCACCCCCGGTGGCTCCTCCGACCGATCTTTTTGCTAGATCTCTAACCTAGCTACATCATCGTTAGAGTACTTTGCGTTGGCTACTGCACCTGCTCCACCGCTGTGCTCCGATGCTGCATCCTCGACTTCCACGCTTTTTTGCTCCTTCTCGTAGTCAAGGAGCTGAAACCACCCCTCCTAGTTTGGAGTGTTCCCAACGCTCATGTCATTGCCGCTACTACTGAAGCTCTCCTGCTTGTTGAACTTGACGTCACGGCTATAGATGATCTCTTGCGTGCGCGGGTCCCAGAGCCGATACGCCCTTTGCGCGCTCTCGTAGCCAAGGAACAAGCACGGCTTCGCCTGCGGCTCCAGCTTGTTGTCACTTTGCTACGCCTACACCATCGCGTTTGCCTTGCATCCAAACACCTTGATGTGCGCCAGGTTTGGCTTGTGCCCGCTCCAAACCTCCCGCAGTGTCTTCGAGTCGCCCGTGCCCTTCAGCACCGCTGTTGGGGTGAGGTTGATTGGGTCAAATCCCAACCCAGTGACTAAGTTTTTTTGTCACCATAAGGGGGACAGATTGGTTCTAAGAGACATTTCAGAACAATCCAAGGTCCTTCCTAATGGCTGGCGCCACTTGGCGGTCACAGAGAGCGCCATGTACGTAGGGGGGATGATGATGTGATTACCTCCAAAGTGGCTCATATAAGGAGCCACTGCACACCTAGGCTAGAGGCTGGCTCTAGGACAATAAGTACCTATCAGTTGCCTGTCATTCAACATTGTTCTTACCTGTGAGACTCCTCACAGAGTTTTCCACCAAAGGCATACACTAAAGACGCATTGGTTGGTCTAAGCCCCAAGATTTAGCTCCCCGCACAAAAGTGACCAGGTGCTAAGGACATAGTGCAAGGAAATGATTCCCATGAATTTCTCAGTGTGGAATCGTGATTTTGAGGGTGATATCTCCTCCTAGTTGCAATACTAAGAGCGGATGACAAGAGCCATTGTGCCGGCCTTGTTTTCTAGTCTGTTGCCTCAGGCCAGTTGACAAAGAGTTATGGGCCCACACTGATCAGTTATAAGGCATGCTTCTACGCACTATCTTGCCCTCTCCTTCTTGGAGCGCGCATCAGCTCCATCAGCTCCATTCGCTTCATCTGCTCCATCAGCTCCAATGGCAGGTTCTGGCACTTAGCAGAAAAGGGCCAAGGATAAGCTCTACCCTTGGAGGAGTAACCCTTGGGTCCTAACCATGATAAGCTCTGCCCTTGGAGGCAGGATCCTGGGTTCTTTAGAGTGCGTTCTTCTCTGTTTGCAGTAACTCAACGGCTGAGGAGTATGCAACAGATCTGCACCTTCTAAACACAGTAACAGACAACAGCCTACATCAGCCTACATCAACCTCAATGAAGTAGAGAAGCAGAAGAGCAGAGAAGTAGTATGACAACACACATGACGCTCAGTCTTGAGCAGGTCAAAGATGGCATGTCAAAGTTCATAGAACAATTTTTTCCTTGTGGAAATGGCAATTTGAGATTGTAATGAGGGTGTGTGACTACTTGAAGACGTTCCTTGGAGAAAACGTTGAACCTCCAAAAACAGACGCTAGGTATGAAGCATGGAGTGCCAAAACAGACATGGCACTTGCGATTCTTGTGACATCAGTGCATAAGTCACAACATGCACATCTCTATGGCATCACACATGCATCAAATGCTGATGAAAAGCTTGCACGTGTACACCAAACAACGCCTCCTACAAATCGCCTCTTCATCCTTCAAAAACTAATTTTGATGAGGGTCAGTGAGGGAGAGTCGATTCCGGACTTCCTAGTTTGAAGGACTGTTCCAGCAAGTGACCCAAGTTAACAGGGAAATCGACACCAAAATGCCGGCCATGATCCTCTTTATGGCGCTACCTGAAAGCTTGGATCCTCTGATCACCCTCTTTCGCGGTTGGAAACAGGAGGATTTGACGTATGAGGTAGTTTCCAAGTACGTGCGCAACAAGGCCATGTGTCACAGCGACTGTGAGAGTAACATTTTGGCCTATGCTGCACAGTACGGTGGCCGTGGCAACAACTCCTCTTCTGGTCAGAGTAGCAACACAAGCATCAGCGGTGGAGGGAGAGGCAATGGTTGCGGTGGAAAGGGTTCAAAGCATCCTGGGAATTGCCATAATTGTCGCAAGCCTGGGCATTAGGCATGGGAGTGCACGGCTCCCAAGAAGGAAGACGCAGATAATGGAGGTAAGAACAAGGGCAAAGGAAAGGGTAAGAAGGAGTTGACGAACATGATAACTAAGAGCGTGCCGACAACCAAGGGAGTGGCACTACTCAAGCATGGAGCCTAGGGGCTTGACTTTAGCAGGAACCACCACTCTTCAAGGGAGAAGCATGGGTTCATCTCCATTGGGGACACCGAACGTCACTTCATGTGTGCCAACCGCAGCCTTGTACATGCACAAGGCGAGGGAGATAAGTTGATCAGCATCAACGTGAACGGTGCTCAAAAGACTTGAAGCTGGAGAATGTCGTCTAAATGCCATCTTTTGCGGCAAAGCTCTTGTCGGTATCCAAAATCATGGACCACGACATGACAGTCGTCTTCACAGAGAAGGAGGCCATGATTGTTAAGAACAGGGACATCAACATCTCCTCTCCCAAGGAGAGTCTTGTTGCACACGTCGTAGGATTTGATGGGATGTACGTGCTGCAGACAAAGCCCCTTGAGAGAACAAATGAGGGATATGCGGCGGTTGAAGAACACAAGTCTCCAAAGCGTGATGTTACACCAGAGGCTGTGACCATAGCAGCCAAGGCCACCAAAGAGATGGTGAGCTGTGGCACAGGCGCTTTGGCCATGTGGCTGACAGCACACTACAAGCTATGCAGCAGCACGAAGTGGTTCATGAAATAGAGGGATGCAAGGCCAAGGATGAGAGAAAATACAAGAAGTTGTGTGTGCCATGCCTCCACGGTAAGGCAAAGAGAATGCCCTTAATGCATAATAGGCGACGTGCGGCAGCATTTTTGGACCTTCAAATGACGGCAGCAAGTACTTCGTGCCCTTCATTGATGACCACAGTCGCAAGATGTGGATCTACTTCCTCAAGACAACAAGAGAGGTCAAGGAGGAGCTGCAAGAGTTTTTCGCTATGGTAGAGCGGCAGACGAGCAAGAAGGTCAAGGCATTGTGCACGGACAACGGTGGTGAGTACGAGGTGTGCAAGGGCTTGTTGAGCCAACACGGCATCAAGCACCAGCCCACGACGCCTTACACCCCCCAGAGCAATTGTGTTGCCGAGCGGATGAACCAGACTATCCTCGACATGACACGAAGCATGCTCTTTGACATCACACTCCAACCTCGCTTATGGGCTGAAGCTGCAAGAACGGCTTGCTACCTTGTGAATCCTACTCCAGCAGCCTCACTTGGAAGACGCAGCAAGAAGCCGCAAGATAAGAAGCTGGGAACGCCGCAAGAGGCCTGGTCAAGGAAGAAACCAGACACCTCACACTTCCGGGTTTTTGGCTCCACTGCCTGGGCAAAGAGCCAAGCAGGAGAAGGAAGTGGCAAGCTGGATGCACGCGATCGCAAGTGTGTAATGGTCGAATAACCTATTCGGAATAGGACACTGCACACAGGGCATACAAACTATGGGACCAAGCAGCTAGAAAGCTCATCACGAGCCGAGACGTTGAGTTTCATGAGAGGATGCTCGGCAAGGAAGAGTTGCTAGATCCTCTCCATGCTCCCAGATCAGGAGAGTGGGTTGTGTTGCTCGAGTTAGGTGATCAGGCACCTCATAACTGGTAGATGTTGCCAGTAAAGCGGGATGATTGTGCCACAGGGAGAGTGGCTGCGCAGGCCACTCTTCTTGCGACAGACTCACACACTGAGTTTGAGTCGTCTGAGGCCTCTAAGTCAAACTCTGAGGCCGGTGGCTCTTCCTCAAACAACGGATCGTCAACACCACAACCATTATCCAAACAAGAGCAACAAAAATCGCTTCGTATTGAAGCACTACCAGCAACACTCCGGCGCAGCATGCGCCAGAAGAAACCTCCGCCTAAGTGCGATGCTCTGAGTGCAGAACGTACCGGACTCAGCTGGTCTTCCTTAGCTTAGGTAAAGCGTGTAATCGTAGCGTAGGCCATGAACATGTCAGATGCGGCCAAGTAGAACGAGGCAGTGGATAGCAAACTTGCATCCATTGAAGAGAACGAAACAAGGCAAGAGTTGTGGCGAAGGGGTTTTCCCAGCATGCAGGCTGGGAGTACAAGGAGACCTGTGCGCCTGTCATCACCTTTGCCTCCATCAGATCCATGTTGGGCATCGCTGTTGCAAAAGATCTGGACGTCCACCTTATGGACGTCAAGAGAGCTTTTCTCTACGGGAAGCGTGAAAAAAACTGGTGATGGAAGTGCCTCAGGGAGTGAAAGCTCCACAGGACAAGGTTTACAAACTGGTGAAAGCACTCTACGGGCAGAAACAGGCCTCAAGGATGTGGTACAAGGAGATTGATGGCTTCATGGTCGGGCTCACCTTCATGCATTGCCTGAACAACCCTAGTGTCTATGTGCAAGAGGATGAGCAAGGCTTAATGCTGGTTGCATTGTTCGTGGATGACCTGCTCGTCTGTTCGTCATCAGTTGAGCTGTTGAACAAGCTCAATATGGATTCAGCAACAGGTTCAAGATGAAGGACATGGGTCCTCTTGAGTTCAACCTCATGATAGCCATCCATCGCAATCGAGCAGCAGGTACCATCGAACTGAACCAGGCCAAGTACATAGTAGAGGTCCTCAAGCGCTACAACATGGAGGATTGTATGGATCAAAGCTTGTGGTACTTAGACAAAAATCAAGTGTTAATGCAAGTGAACATTGGTGCAAACGTTAGGCACACAAGTGAGTGAGGTTCTCGGTCGTGCGTGATGCACACCAAAACCACACCGCCATCCGGGGGTCAAGCCTGACCTCTCTGAAACAAGAGAGGACGGCTACGCGCTGTGATACAAAGTGAATGTAACCAGGATCAGGCCCTAAAGATCAGCCCCTGTTCTCTTGTTTTTAGTTTTATTACATATTCTAGGCTACAATACCTCTCATATGGCTCCTCGGTTGCCAGTGTGTAACTTTTAGAAATCCACAAGCCATTCGGAGATAGCTCTGGCATCCTAACGACTCAAAGAACAAGAGCTCCCCACAAGGAAAACCAATATTCGTAGTCAAACTAATCATATGACGACATGGCTACAATCTGTGTGTGTTGCTGCCGCTGGTAGAGGGCAGGAGCTGAATCATGTAAGGCTCCCATCTTGTGGAGCTGAGTTGTGGCACAGTCTTGGCACGGAATCTCCTCTAGATGTATGATGTAGTGTGCATGTGCAGCAAGACAAGAGGGCATTGAAGGTGGATGGGCCACCAATTTGATCACAAACATCCACAATGTCTACGAAAAGAGTCAAGAGGTCATTTATCTCCTTCACCCCATTAACAACATCGAGACTGTTCGCTGTGGGTGCAAAAATTGCAAGTGACCGCTTGACTCTATCCACACACACACACACACACACACACACACACACACACACACACACACACCATCACTGTAGGTGGCTAAACCGACGTGAAGCTCAAGGCGCACACATGGTTGACCAACCATCTTTGGTGTCTCAGCTGGGTGCAAGATTGGCAAGAGCAGTCCCATGTTCATTTGTGCCTGAGAACAGAAGTTTTTGTTTCATCATGGTGTGCTTAGCATTTGAAAAGTAAACATTGGAGTACCACACACGGGGAGACATGCATCCACATGCGCTCATGATCGGTGTGGCGATCTGTACCTTGATTTGCATGCCGAGATACGGTTGTTGGTGTGAAGCAACGGAAAACAAATCGTACATAGCCATACTCTAGATTATCCCAAGGTGTGAGCAAACCATCACTGGCACAAACCCGACTGGTCCGGTTTGACCCTGGGGTGGCGGTTGGGCCCCACGTCGTGCGTCTCGCATGGGTGGACCGGTCGACAGGTCGCTAACACCTTGCTTTCTTGTGCCTCCCTTTTGATGCTTTTTGACTCCTGTGATATCCTCAAGATTTTCTCTAACCCCTTGAGTTTGCCGAGATGTGGTGTGAGGAGAGAATGGAACAAGTGGGGCGGGAACCAAGATAGGCTGAGCCACGCAACAAGTTCCACACGCAAGTTGAAGTTGGAGTGAAGAACGAGTAACAAATAACAGAGCTGCTAGCGGGGAGCGAGAATGTGACGAGCGGGGGGGGGCTGCGAGCTCCTCCTCGCTCGCACTACGAGGCACAGAACGAGCCTCGATCTCAACCCTGCTGGCGAATTAATCCTGCGAGCATGCAAAGAGACAGGATTCTTGAACCCGGCTGCTCACCCCCCCCCAAACACAGTGGCACTAGGAAACCTAGTGTTAATGCAACGAGAAGCATGTGTATTTCTGTCATGAACCATCATGTGAACTGTCGTGGCTCCACTTCTTGTGCATTTGTCACCACGACGGACATTGTGGTGCCGGCGTCAGTGTCACTCCAGCATCAGTCACCTGCATCAGTGAGGTGTGTGTGCAACGAAGCCAGAGGTCACGACTCGTCTGTGGTTCACAAACCAACACTCCCCCATGACCCACAGCCGACGCACACGAGCACAAGATCACGGGCACCACATGTGTCACAAGATGTGACTAACGACTGTACACACGCACGCAACAACCACTTATCCAGGGTCACCACGAAGACACAACAGTCCCACTGCATGCACGGCTGCCTTGAAGACATTACTGCTGAGTGCCTTCGTCAAGAAGTCAGCTCTCTGCTGTCGTGTGTCGACCCAAACGATCCGGACATCACTTGCAGCAACGCGCTCACGCACAAAATGATGCTCAACATTGATGTGCTTCGTGCGTGTGTGATGCATGCCATCATGTTCTGCAATTGCTTTGGTGCTCTGGTTGTCACAGCGCAATGTGATGCACCGGATAGGAACGCGCAGTTGCTGAAATAAGCGACACAGCCACACACTCTCACACGTACCGGCGCCAAGAGCAACATACTCAGCTTCACTGGAACTGCGTGCCACACAACCTTGTTTGCCACTTTTCCACGACACNGCGGTCCCTCCGACCAGAAAGACGTAGCCTGTACGGCTGCGAGCGTCCGTGTCATGGGCCCAGTCACTGTCTGTGTAGCCATCAACTACAACCGACGGTTGTGCCCGGTAGCACAGACCGGTCCGGGCAGTGGAAAGGGCGTACCTGACGACACGCAGTGCACCCTCCAGGTGCCGTGCCCTAGGGCACTGAGAGAACTGGGCCAGGAAGTTCACAGAGAAGGCGACATCCGCTCTGGTTGTTGTCGCCAAGTACATGAGCAACCCGATGATGCGGAGATAGTCCGTCACGTCGACTGCCTCCCCCAGCTTGGACACGTCCAGTGTCTTCAGCAACCTCTGCCCAGCTGGTGTCATAGGCGTCGACGCTGTGGGAGTGGACTCAAGCAGGGAAGCAAATCGCTCCCCCAGACTGCGAACGTACGCAGCCTGGTGCACATGTAGGGTGCGACGCGACCGGTCACGCTCAAGCTCCATGCCCAAGAAGACACGAGCAGGACCGAGGTCCTTCATTTTGTACGTGGACTGCAGTAGGCTCTTCACTGACCTGACAGCATCCTGGCTAGGCGAGGCTATCAGCAGGTCATCCACATAGACTAGGACAGCCACGAACGGCACAGAAGGTGGAGTCACAAAGAGTGAAGGGTCCACCGTACTGCGTCGGTACCCTCCTCTCTCGAGGGTGGACGTGATCTCCTGGTTCCAGCACCGCGGCGACTGCTTCAGGCCGTAAAGGGCTTTCCGCAGTCGCCAGACTCTGTTAGTGCCATCGGAGAAGCCTGGAGGCTGGACCATGTAGATTTCTTCGTCCAGCCGTCCGTGCAGGAATGCATTGTTCAAATCCATCTATTCAAGCTCCCAGTCATGGTGAGCCACGAGACTCAGCAGCGCTCTGGCTGTGGTGTACCGTCCGACCGGTGCAAATGTTTCATCAAAGTCGATGCCTGGGACCTGGGAGAATCCCTTCGCTGTGAGCCTCGCCTTGTACTTGTCCAGAGCGCCATTGGGTTTGTACTTCCGTCGAAAGACCCAACGAGCCTCAATGGCCTTGCGACCAGGCGGCAAGTCAACTAGCTCATAGACCGCGTGATCATCCAAAGCGTTCAGCTCATCACGCATGGCCGCCTCCCACTGTTGGGCGTCAGTGGACGCACGTGCTCGACGCACTGTGGTTGGCTCAGGTGGCAGAGCTGTGGTGGCTGACGCAGCGTGACACTCTGCAATGCTGCTCAAAACAGCTACCTCCAATGCGTGCGCATGCTCTGAGGCAAGGAGCGCATAGCCAAGGGCAGAGCTGGGGTGGACAACTCCTGTGGACAAGCCCAGGGCATCCATGCCAGTAGGAAGGACAGGAGACGGCCCAGTCTGAGACTGGGGGGGGGGTGCTGAGACCGTAGTGCCAGCGCGTTGAGGGAGCGCACGAAGGCGCCCGCCTCGGACGAAAGGGGAGACCGGAGCAGGACCAATGGTGGTCAGTGGCGGAGATGGGCCAGCCACATGAGGAAGGGAAGAGACAGGGGAGGCACCCACCGGAGGCGTGACCGGACTAGACGGAGGAATAGGTGAGGGTACCGCGGCTGACTGGATAGCGTCCGAGACAGGGGAGGACGGGGCCGCGGAGGAGGAGCTGCTGGAAGACGGGGAAGAAGTGAGAGCAGGACCGGACGACGAGGGCGGACTGGATGCCGGACCGGACGACGAAGACTGCAACGAGGGTGATAACTGCGGTGCAGCAGCAGGGACTGAAGGGGTGGCAGGACCGACTACCCCCCCCAGCCGAGAGAGAGGCAGTAGAGAGGAGGTAGGGGGCAAGCGACTGAGGTCACGAAGGAAGACAGACTCGAAGAACAAGGCATCGCGGGACTCGATGACGCGCTGACGGACGGGATCCCAGAACCGCCAGGCCTTAGACTGGGCAGATACACCCAGAAAGGGGCACAAGCGGCCACGAGGAGACAATTTGCCATCACGCAAGTCCTCGGGGAGCCAGACAGGAGCAATGCTGCCCCAGACCCGAGCGAGGCGCAGGTCAGCACGAGTGCCGTACCAGCGCTCGAAGGGGGTGACTGTGCGGGGAAGAGGACCGTGGGGGACACGGTTCCAGACCCAAGTCATGTAGCTCATCGCCTCAAAGGCAAAGAGCGGGGGCAAGCCCGACTCGGACAAGAGAGTGCGGACGCCGTCAGCCAAAGTACGATTCCAACGCTCAGAAACTCCGTTTTGCTGGGGTGTGTAAGGAGCAGAAGTCTCCAGACACACCCCGCGGGACTCAAGGAGGCGAGCGGTTGGACGAAGGAATTCTCTACCACGGTCGCTGCGAAAGATTCGGAACGACCGCTGACAGGCGCGTTCAGCCTGAACAAGCCAGGACTCGATGACGGAGCAAACATCGCTCTTCTGACGAAGGGCGAACACCCAACGAAACCGGAAGAAATCATCGGTGAGGCATAAGACATACCGGCCAACGTCGCCTAGGAGGTCATGGGGTAAAGGACCCATGACATCCGCATGAACACGATCGAGCGGATGGGAGGACGAAGAGACAGACGGAGAGAAAGGGGAACGATGCATTTTGCCCCGCGCACAGTCGAGACAGTCTGCGGGGCAAGGGGCAGGGAAGTCAGACGGAGAGAGACCAACAGACAGGTCGCTAACACCTTGCTTTCTTGTGCCTCCCTTTTGATGCTTTTGACTCCTGTGATATCCTCAAGATTTTCTCTAACCCCTTGAGTTTGCCGTATCCATGGCCCTAGCTCGTACCACTAGCTTTCGTGCATGCTACAAGGATCAAGCACACAATCCTTTACCACCGATAGAGATCCCATGCAAGGCCATTTTTGCGTGGGTTGTATCGTGAACCGCGCCGACTCGCCTACACGTCACTGACTGGTATTCAAGCTCTTTGCTAAGTCAGTCACGGCAGTCATGTCCCATGGCCCAAGTACCATACTACACAACCAACACCCCCCCCCCCCCTGCTTACTCCCTTGCACCATGTTGCTCCCTCTTAACTATGTCAGAACAGTGAATACCTTGATCCCAATGAGTTAGTACAACCAGAAAACAAAAAGGGAAAAAAAAAAAAAAAAACTGCACAGAAACATGTATGAACAGTGGTGAGAGAACTATACATACTAGCAACGTCTTTAACATCCTTGTTGAGTTGAAGCACATTGCTTCTTTCGTGGTAGACTAAACAACAAAGAACATTGTATGCACCGGTTTTGTTTGGGTCCAATTTTGACATCTATGTCTATCTCTCATGGATTCAATAGCATCTAGCCGACAATACCAACTAGTCATACAATAGAATGGACAATTGCAGGCTGTCCACGACAGCAGCAATAACAAGAGCACCGGCAAGAGAAGCAGCTGGGGGCCTCCCACCCATTTTGCACAACCTTAGTGGGAGGGCAACGATTGACTTGAGCGTACGAGTGGCACGCAACGCAACGCAACGCAACGCAACGCAACGCAACGCAACGCAAGGCAACGCAACGCAACGCAACGCAACGCAACGCAACACAACGCAACGCAACGCAACGCAACGCAACGNCACCGGCAAGAGAAGCAGCTGGGGGCCTCCCACCCATTTTGCACAACCTTAGTGGGAGGGCAACGATTGACTTGAGCGTACGAGTGGCACGCAACGCAACGCAACGCAACGCAACGCAGCGCAACGCAACGCAACGCAACGCAACGCAACGCAACGCAACGCAACGCAACGCAACGCAACGCAACGCAACGCAACGCAACGCAACGTAACGCAACGCAACGCAACGCAGCGCAAGGCAACGCAACCCAGCGCACACCCACGGCTCTCATGCCAGCGCCGTGGCTCCTGCATGGCACCCTTTTCCTTCCAGTTGCAGGTGCCACTCTGTACAGGGCAACCGTCGTCTCTATCCTTGTGGCGGACGTCGTCGGCGTCATGGTGGTCGGCGTCATGGTGGTCGGCGTCATGGTCGTCGGCGTCATGGTGGTCGGCATCATGGTGGTCGGCGTCATGGTGGTCGGCGCCATGGTGGTCGGTGCTGTCACCGGAGGGGGAGGGGCACCATGTGGCACCTGCAGTGGGCGCGAACAGCAAGCACGAGAAAGGATGGTGTCTACGATAATGCCGCCCTGGGAGGTGTGCCACGGCTGATGGCAGCATGCCAGGGGGGGGTGG
>SZWC01001472.1:209454-252130 GCA_023375785.1 Penium margaritaceum
CATCGAGACGCCGGCGCCCAGCCCGAGAGGACAGCAGTAGCAGTAGCAGCAGCAACAACATCCGGAGCGGCAGCAGCAGCGGCAGGGCGATCCACGTCAGGCCTCAGGTGCTGCTGGGGGAGCAGCGTTGATGCCTCTCATGCCTTTCCCACGTCCGCTCCTAGCACCACCTGAGGTCCAGCTCCCCACGGAGCGACGACCTAAGGACTTCGAGACTTCTACGCCTCGCTACGACAACAAAGCGGGGTTCGACTGTTGGGAGGTGCTGTTTCAGGTATGGGCGGACTGGGAGGGGGTCTGGCCCTACTACCATAGCCAGTACCAGACGGCTGACCCGCTCCAGTCCCTTACAATAGCGCGTGCCATGCGTGGACTACTGTACGCGGTTCCACAGGAGATAGTGGTTGACTTCCGCCCTTTCCTGGGCGCCCCTGGGACTGGAGCAGGCGCAGACCCGCGCCGAGGCTGGGAGCTGGCTCTGACCCTATTTGCAGCTGAGACTCACGCGACCCGGTCCGCGCGCCTTCGTGAGTTTCACTCCCTTCATCAGGGACCCTCGGAGTCGGCAGCTGATTATTGGCGTCGGGCCATGCGCCTGTACACTCGCCTGGGCACCGGAGGCGGCTCTCAGCTCTGGGCACTAGACACCATCATGCCGGGAGTGCGCCCTGAGCTCACAGACACCTTCTCCCGCCTCGACCAGGATGTCCTCGCATCCATGTCAGACACCCTGCAGGTACTGCCCTGGGCGCAGCGGTACTTCATCCAGGTCGCGACGGCTGACGAGGCAGCTCGCGCGCATCGGCAGGGCGCCATGGTCGCAGCAGCAGTGGAAGCGACGTCCTCTACGCCTTCCATACCGCCGTCCGCCTTCACCCCCACCAGCTCCACCTCTTCCTCTCCCGCCTCCTCCCCTGTTGCTCCGACAGCCACTATAGCAGTTGTGAAGGGGAAGAAGGGGAAAAAGAAGAAGGGACCGCAGCAGCCTTCTGGTGGACCCAGACGACCTGTCCGCTGCCACAACTGCGGCGGACCTCATCGCTACACTGAGTGTCAGCAGGAGCTGGACTGGGCGAGGATCACCCGCGGTCTTCAGGCAGCCCACGAGGAGCGGATCCGCACTGGAGCAGCAGACCGTGCCGCGGCGACCTCAGGTGCAGCACCGGCGACAGGCCCGCCGCCATCCGGGGGAGCACCACCCTGGACCCGAGGGACCAGACCATCGCAGAGCTACGTCGACTACTGGCACTTTGCTCTCAGGGGGGTGCGAGTGTGCTGTCACAGCCGAGTGGTCCACAGACTGACTGTTCATCTGTGTTTGTTGCACGTGGTCGTGCTTGTGGGGGGGCTGCGTCGCCTGGTGAGGATGAGTCTGACAACACGGAGTGGTTGGATGAGTCGCATCGTTGTGCATTGTCCCGCTGTCCTCCCACACCTGCTGAGCATCTAGCAGAGGCAGCGTGCTCTGTTGCTCGTTGCACCGTGACCACCACAGGTCGTGAGGCGAGTGGTCACTGGATCATTGACTCAGGGGCCACTCACCACATGACCTGCGACCGTACCGCCTTTGTCGTGCTTGGTCCTGTTGGGTCTGTTCGGTCAGTGCGGACAGGTTCTGGGCAGTCACTACCTGTTCAGGGGACAGGGGTCGTACGATTTGATGGTCCGTCTGGTCCCGTGTACCTCTCTAACGTGCTTTTCGTGCCTGATCTCGAGCTCAGCCTGCTCTCCGTCCGTGCCTGCACGAGGATGGGTCTCTCTGTTCACCACTCCTCTGATGATGCCACGATCACAGTACTTGACACTTCCACGGTTGTGTTGCGTGCCACTGTTGTGGATGACCTGTATCGCATAGCTCGCTGCTCTGCCCCTGCCTCTTCCCCTTGCTCGTCTGCTCGCGTCTTTGTCACGGGGGTGTTGTCTCCTGACCACCAGCGCCTGTTACACCGGCGCATGTGTCATGTGGGCACCGACATTGTGTCCAAGCTCATCCGTACACAGCCCGCCCTCGGTCTTGACGCGGCTTCCTTCGAGAAGCCGCCTAAGACCGACTGTTTGTTCTGCGCTCAGGGTAAAATGCATCGCTGCACTTACCCTGCCTCCGTCACTCGCGCACAACGTCCTCTAGAGCTTGTCCACTCGGACCTCCTCGGACCTCTTCCTGTCGAGTCTGTCGCTGACCGTGGTCGGTATGTCCTTACCCTCACGGATGACTTCACCCGCATGCGGTGGGTCTACTGCCTTCGCCACAAGAGCGATGCCGCTCTTGCCGTACGCTTGTGGCTCGTGATGGCTGAGCGTCAGTCCTGTCACTCCCTTCACACCTTCCGCTCTGACCGCGGCGGTGAGTATCTCTGTGAGCTGACCACTCACTTCACCGAGCTTGGTATGTGTCATCAGCTCTCGGCGCCTGCTATGCCACAGCAGAACGGTGTGTCTGAGCGCTGGAACCGCACCATGGAGGATGCGGTTCGCACTATGCGCGGTGAGTGCGGTCTCCCGGAGTCCTTCGCCTTCGAGGGCTTCGCCTACATGACGTGGGTCTGGAACCGCCTCCCGCATGGTCCCTTGCCGGACCACGTCACGCCGTATGAGCTATGGTTTGGTCATCGTGCGGATCTCAGGCTTACTCACGTCTGGGGTTCCTTGGCTTGCGTCTGGTACACCAAGGACCAACAGGGGTCCAAGGTCTCTCCACGCGGCCGGATGTGTGCCTTCCTCGGTGTCTCCCCACGCTCCAAAGCGTGGCATTTCTGGGATTCAGGACGACACCGCATTGTTGAGTCGTGCGACGCGCTTTTCTTTGAGGCACTGTAGTACCGCGACCTGTCTGCCATTCTCACCCAGGCAGCATCTCACGTTCCCACCTGTGAGGCCTCCCGTCGGCTGGGGGAGTCTGCCCCACAGGGTGAGTCCGTCCGGGGTGCCTCCGGGGTGGGACCGTCGCTGGTCACCATTGACCCGGCTATCATTGCTGTCGGGCCTGTGGTCTCTNGCGTGGCATTTCTGGGATTCAGGACGACACCGCATTGTTGAGTCGTGCGACGCGCTTTTCTTTGAGGCACTGTAGTACCGCGACCTGTCTGCCATTCTCACCCAGGCAGCATCTCACGTTCCCACCTGTGAGGCCTCCCGTCGGCTGGGGGAGTCTGCCCCACAGGGTGAGTCCGTCCGGGGTGCCTCCGGGGTGGGACCGTCGCTGGTCACCATTGACTCGGCTATCACTGTTGTCGGGCCTGTGGTCTCTCCGCCTGCCTCGCTTGCGCCTGCCGCGACTGCATCGCCCGCGCCTGCCGCGACTGTCTCGCCCGCGCCTGCTTCGCTAGCGCCTACCACGACTGACTCGCCCGCACCTGCTGCGACTGCCTCGTCTCCTGGCTCGCCTGGCCCCGCAGTGCCTGCCTCGCCTGCGGGAGCTGCACCTGCCTTGCCTGCACCTACAGCACCTGCCTCACCCACACCCGCCGCGACCGCCTCGCCCGCGCCTACCGCGACTGTCTCGCCCGCGCCTGCTTTGCCAGCGCCTGCCGCGTCTGACTCGCCCGCGCCTGCAACGTCTCCAGACGCAGCGCCTGCCCTCCCTGTGCCTGAGCCATCGCTCAGCTCAGACTCTAGCTACTCCCATGGGCCAGGTGCCGCCCACTGGCCTTACGTGCACCTCCGACTGCGGTTGCACCACCAAGACGACGCACGCGCAGCGTGCACAGTGGTGACCCTGGCACGAAGGCTCTCGGCCTGAGTGTCCAGGGCGCCTAGACGGAGGTGCACCCAGCCTGTCCCATAGGGTACCAGCTGATCGCTAACGAGCACGAGGCTGCACATGCAGCTGCCGCTGACCTGGTTGCGGACCGTCCGACCCGAGAGGCGTGTGTCCTGGCCACCTGGAGCTCTCCTTTGGCGGTCCCCGATCCAGATACGTTAAAGGAGGCACTCTCAGGAGATGATGCTGAGCAGTGGCGAGCCGCCTGTGAGGACGAGCTCAGGGCCATCCGGGAGCACGGAGTCTTTGAGCTGGTCGACCGTCCTGAGGGACGGAAGGTCGTGCAGGCCAAGTGGGTCTTTCGTAAGAAGGTGAAGCCTGACGGCTCACTGGACACCTCTCGCTTGACTTCCAAGGGGTTCTCTCAGGTTGAGGGGTTGGACTTCACTGACACCTTTGCCCCTGTTGGTCGCATGACTATAGCTCACGTGCTGCTTGGTGTGGTCGCCCATCATGATTGGGAACTGCACCAGATGGATGTGAACAATGCGTTCCTCCATGGCACCTTGGAGGAGGAAATCTACTTGGTCCAGCCACCTGGGTTTGAGGTTGAAGGCAACAAGGTCTGGCGCTTGCGCAAGGCCTTGTAATGTCTAAAGCAGTCGCCCCGGTGCTGGAACCAAGAGATCACTCGCACCCTCATGCAGGCTGGGTACGTCCAGAGCGACGCCGATCCGTCACTTTTCATCCGACGGACAGCCGAGCACCTCACTGCCATTCTGGTGTACGTGGACGATCTCCTGATTGCGTCCCCTTCAATGGAGGCCGTGAAGGAGGCCAAGGCGGTCCTGCAGGCCGCCTACAGGATGAAGGACCTCGGTCCAGCGGCTGTTTTCCTCGGGATGGAGATTGTGCGTGACCGTCGTCGACGGACACTCCTCCTCCATCAGGCACGATACGCACAGGTGGTGGGGGAGCGGTTTGCTGACCTCCTTGCCACTGTCCCCACCGCCTCGTCACCCATCACTCCCGATGGGCAGGACACTCTGAAGGTGACAGACCCAGCCAATCTGGGCGAGGCTGTGCACGTGACCCTGTACTTGCGCATCATTGGCTCACTGATGTACTTGGCCACGACCACGCGTCCGGACATTGCGTTCGCTGTCAACCTACTCGCACAGTTCAGTCAGTCCCCTCGGGCTCGCGCTCTGCACGCAGCTTTGCGAGTCGTCCGGTACGTGGTCTCCACACCGTATCACGGTCTCTGCTTTCGGAGACAGTGCTCGGTTGTGGTAGATGGCTACACCGACAGCGACTGGGNGGGCAGGACGCTCTGAAGGTGACAGACCCAGCCGATCTGGGCGAGGCTGTGGACGTGACCCTGTACTTGCGCATCATTGGCTCACTGATGTACTTGGCCACGACCACGCGTCCGGACATTGCGTTCGCTGTCAACCTACTCGCACAGTTCAGTCAGTCCCCTCGGGCTCGCGCTCTGCACGCAGCTTTGCGAGTCGTCCGGTACGTGGTCTCCATACCGTATCACGGTCTCTGGTTTTGGAGATAGTGCTCGGTTGTGGTAGATGGCTACACCGACAGCGACTGGGCGTGGAGTCCCGATGGACGCAGCCGCACGGGTTACGTGTTCCTGCTTGGTGGCAACGCTGTGTCTTGGCGCAGCGGCAAGCAGGGGTGCATTGCTCGCAGCTCCTCAGAGGCTGAGTATGTTGCTCTGGGCGCTGGCGCCGCTGAGGCAGTGTGGCTGCAGCGGCAGTTTCAGTGTTTGGGCCAGTCGGAGCCTACCATCATCCTCTGCTGGGACAACCAGAGTGATCTCGCGATCATTGAGAACTCTGGTGTGTTCCATGCACGCACGAAGCACATCGCTGTCGAGTACCATTTCGTGCGCGATCAGGTGGAGCGGCAGTTGATCTCCATCGTCTGGTTGGGCACAGACTTGCAGCGCGCTGACTTTCTGACTAAGGCACTGGCTCGTGGAAAGTTTCTCGAGGCTGTTCGGTCCGTCGGTTTGCGACCCCTGTCTGAGAGTGGGTGACTGTCATGGTCTCTGTTGAGCACTCTGTGTTGCACCGGCATGCGTTCTGCACGTGTATGGACATGCGTACCATCGGGTCATGGGGGAGTGTTGTGATGCTGCCAGACATACACAGTTGTACAGTTGGTTGTGACCACTCGGCCGTGTCCATCCTCATGCAGATCCTTGAGGCGGATCCAGCTGGAGACGGACCCCCCTGAGGTGGTGCTCCACCTGCTGGAGGCAGCCTGGTAGCCTACCTGGTGTACCGGAGGGTTGCCACGACCTACGGACTGCGTTTGGAGACATTCAAGATTTTCTCGGTGGACAGCCCTGCCAGGCTGATTTGCATGTTTGTTTTCTTACACTCTCCGGCTGCTACCGGACATAGGCGTATGACCAGTTGTTGTGTCTGTCTTTTTGTCTTGCATCCGTAGGATCAGACGGCGCTCCGTTTGGACGCCTGTGCGCAGAGTTATGACCAAAACAGTGGTTTTGGGCCGGTTCAGGACAGACAGGTGCCGCCGCGTGCGCCGCCCGCTGTGAGCCGCGGCGGCTATTTATGCTGTGGAACTGTCATTTGTCATCTCTCTCTGCAAATTCACTGCAATGCAGCTACTGAGACTTGTCTTGTCTCTCCTAGCCTGACCCTTGCTGTTCTCGCAACCGCTTGCATGCTAGTGCGTTAAGCTGACCGGCCTATGTCGCCACGTCTGCAGCAGCTTTGCTAGGAAGCTGTGGTGAATCTTCTCAGGACTCTGGCCCAGATTCAGGCCATAAGCCGGATTTAAGGCAAGAGGAGTGCTGCGAAGAACATCCATCGCGTCACTCCTCTCCTCTTGTTGGCCGCTAAGGTCCTGTTCCCGCGTGGATGTGCCACGTGGAACCATAGGGTTTTAGGTTGCATGTTACAAAACTGCCCTATGACGACCTTGTCCATTTGTGGCGCGGTTCGTCTCAACCAACATGGGTGAGGCGACTATTCGCTACTGCTCCTTGGACTGCACTTTCTGAGGGCCTACGTTTTGGGTTCTGAAGTTGGTCGCAAAACAGCCCACGGCCGTTACATTGGCATCGGAGCCAAAGCTTTGTCAAAAAAATGGATTTCTGAAGGTTTATCTGGTCGTTCAAATCTCGTCGAAATGATTGCTACCTGTCAAACCGGCGATTACATCAAGAAAGAAAAATATTTGGTCCCGTCCGACCAAAGGTCGCCAGATTGGTGGACCAACCGAGCAACCCTCCACGAACGAGCCGAAGGCTTGTGTCGACGAGCCAAAAGCTCAACGTTAAAAAAGAAAAAGAAAACAAGAGGCAGGTGTTGCACGCAAAGCGTGCATAGGGTTGCATAGTAATCAAGCAATATTTATATTAGTATCTCTTAAGAGGCTAATTGATTGCCCACAATCTGGACCACAGCATGGAAGGTTTTCCATGAGACTTTGCCTCGTCCGTGGAAGCCAAAACTGGTTGTAAATGGACTGCCAAAGTGTCACCCACATTTGTTCAAACTAATGTTTTTCGTTCGCCCATGTGTGCTCTTAAACATTTTGTATGGTTTGGGCGAACTCCTCCTTAAACACTTCAAGCTATGCTGGTTTTATTCCAGCTTGTGTGGATGTAAACGGTCAAAAAATACAAACAAAAATTGAATGAATGCGCTTGACGAAACAGTATTATGTATAAAAATTCACCAACATATTGAAGAAGAACCTAAAAAGGCATTTCTTCTCAGTTTTTTATTAACTTGGTTTATTAATGAATTTATTTAAACGATATTTACTTGTCGTGTATTATGAACATGCGAGTTTCACACGTGTATCATGAACTTCACCAAAAAACTACATTAGAAAAAATTGGATGAATTTTGAATGTTCCATTATGTTATTGAAAACAATATGACGTATTTATAGGCATAATTTGATGTATTTACCTACTTCTATGACGGTGGTTGAATTTCTTTTCTTTCTTTTGCAATTTGACCATGTTTGAAGCCGGGTTTACGAGTCTCAAGAATTTATCATGACGACCAGTTCCGTGAAACAGGACAGGGCGAGGCAAAGGAGGGCAACCCAACGTACAGTCCTTACCCTTTTGTCTTGGCATCGGACTGGTCGTTCCGTACTATCCGGGGTCTTTCCGGACATCGAGGTCAATGTCAATGATTTTTTCCTCCGGCCCGACCCGAACTATGCATCCGCGGACGTGGGGGGGATACAGTCCGACGAATTCTTGCACTCTGATTGGTGGATGTGTCAGAGAAATGACCTATCCACCAATCAAGATTTTTTTGCAGCATCTTTTGGCCATGAACCAATTGTAATAGGTTACTATGTAACCCAAAAAGGTTTCCCGAGAGGAAACGCCGCCCGACCAGGGAGCAGGTTTCGTAGCTCGACAAGCTACGATGGGCCGTCGACTCGACCCGAGTCCCCCTTATGGTGCCGGTTGCGCCAAGGGGCATAAGGGGCGATCCCTCTCTACTCCCCCTGTCCTTGGTGCCGACGGCACCGAGGGGAAAGGTGTTGAATGTTTTCGCCCCTTCTTTAGTGTTGTAGGACGGATCAGGAATGCTCTGTCTCTTGTGGAGGTATGACCCCTAGATCCATTGTAGTGTGACTCAAGTATGCTCTGTCTCTTGTGAGATATGACGTGTGAGTACACCATGTGGGTGAGTGGTTGGCCATTTTGATGTTTTGGCCGAGTGAAAGGTCATGAGTTTGATCCTGGCCCCATGCACATCTTGTTTGCTCTGGAACCTTCAAAGAAAGAAACTCCGTAGCTTCTTGGGCGCTACATGGTTGGTCTGTCACCTTGGCACTACGATGCTTATGTGTCAAGCCCACAGTGTAAGTCTATTGGTGATGTGGTTGGTTGAGGCCACTTCCCAGGAATGTGCTTTCGAGTTTTAGGACTAGACTGACAGCTATAAAATGACTTGTTTTGCATGCTCATTTATAAACCCTTGCTTGATGCTCTCTTGCGTATTAATGACTTGAGCTCTTCTTAAGATGTTATGCTAAGGCATTAGTACTCTTGAAGGTGAAGTGTATGCCTGATTAAGTTTGGGGTGCCTGACACATGTTAAGAAAGGAAAAGGCTTAAAAACCTTTGTGAGCCTTTTGGTTTTGCGATTTCTCTGCAAGAGGTGGTTAGCTCAGTAGCTAACAAAGGATTATGGGCCCACTCCTCTGGTTAGGAAATTTTCACGCACGCAACTGCTAAGGTCACAAGCAGTGAGAGCGCTTTCGCTCTCACACAACTTCTCTGTTTGTAGGGCAACATCAGCAGGAGAGGAATACAACAGATCTGCACCTTTCTACCTCCGGAGTTAACATCAGCCTACATCAGCCTACATATGCTTGTAACGGCAAACGTGAACAGGGAAAGTAAGTTCCTCTTCTCACCAACAACCTACAGCGGCTTCAAACACAGGTTCAACGGCATCAACAACAGGTGCAGCAGCTGTAGCAGTTGTAGTTTTAGGGATGGCAGGGACAGGGGAACGAGGGAGTCATTTTCCCATCCTCAAGTTTGATGGAGAGGGGTTTGTGCCCTAGAAGTGGTAGTTTGAGATCATCATGGATGACAGAGATCTGCTAGGATACTTTGTCAGAACTATCCCAACACCAAAGGAGGAGGGTGCTCATCTTGTGGCATGGGCAAAGCTGAACAAGAAGGCTCTCACCATTCTTGTATCCTCCATACAACCCTCATTTCTTTCACACATCAGCGGTTGTACACCGGCAGCCCTGGCATACGCCAAACTCGGCAAGGTGTTTCAGTCCTCCTCACTTGCCAACCGTTTCATCATTCTATAAAACCTCATCAGCATGAGGCTTGGTGAAGGGAAGGATGTCTTTGCCTTTATGCAAAATTTTGAGACGCTCTTGCAACAAGCCACCGGTATGGGTTGGAACCAGTGTTGCCTTCGTTGCTCGTAGGAGGAGCATTACAATGACCTCAGAACCGCGAGGTACATCGATGCTCCATCGATGTGGTGTTGGGTTGTAGTCATGACCGGGACCGTCAGAGCCACAGTTTTAGACACGCCCACGTCGTCACGCGGATTATTACCACCACAAAATATGTTGGCGTGTTCGGCTCCGGAACCCTCGTTGCGGATACGCATGCTTGCATTCACGTCTGTTACATTAATCTTGCCATGTGGCAGGACTGCATATGTCGGACCAATGTGTGTCTTGCATGTGGAGGTGGACATGTCAACCTTTGACAGGGTGGACAGATGGACAATGCTCAGCCCTCATCCTTGGCCAACCTTTCTACGTCCAATCCATGCGCAACCTCGTTCTTTGGCGATCATGCGGACCAATGAACACATGACGGAGATAAAGGTCAAAATGTAAATTAGTGAGATTTTAAGTACTCGACAAGTGTGTCCGTCGAACATGGTTTGCCTGCAAACCGACCAAGACAATGTTTTGTTACAAATTACGGATTTCGTTTATTCTGCTGCTATCCCCCATTCAAACGTTCAAACCATGTTTGAACCGCGATCGATGCGAAGAAAAGGAGGAACCGATCCACGATCGGTTCCTCGGCCATTCAGACTGCTGAATCGACAGTCTACAAGCGGCGATCATAGACCGTTGATTCGGCAGCCAAATCAGCCGTTCACAAGGCAAGGCAGTCCCGAATGCATCAAGCACCAACAACTAGTTCATTGGTGATGACTCAACCCATGCTTGTGTCTTAGTAACAACACATCGCCCTGCTCCACGATGTAGCCAACACTTAGTCAGATTAGGCGTTGCCGCCGGGTCCCACCCGGCGGACATTCCTCTCGCCATGGCTTCTCAACCAAGTTCTCAGCCAAGCTCAAACAGAGCTTCTACTGCCGCATCCAGTCCCTCGACTGCTCCAGCGTCTGCTGTGTCTGCCCAGTTCGACGCGAGCAAGTGGAATCCACCTAGGAGGAGGGCACTAACTGGCAACTTTCTTACCAAGGAGCTTTCTAAGCACTGCGAACCGAGTCCAACGAGCAGCAAGAAGGCAGGCTTCGTTTGTGGGTCATGCGCAAAGAAAGTGAGCGGTACGTGTGACCGCATCCGCGGCCACTTCGCTTGCAATAACCCGAACGTGGGGAAGTGTCCCCATCTTCCACCAACAACTAGGGACGCTCTGGGCTTGGAGCGTTTCCCTCCTCCTGCAGCAGGCTGGCAGCCATACAGTGCGAAGCTGTACAAGGGAGAGGGTGCTGAGTGGGGAACGAAGGACAAGCCCGTCGCCTGGCTGAAGCTGTGGGAGGTACAAGAGAAGGCGACACAGGCAGCCACCGTGGGAGTCACGCTGCAAAAGGACTCCAGTGACGATGAAGATGGACACACCGTCCGTCCAAGCAGGCCGGCAGCCACAACAACTCTTGAGGGTGAGATCCCGCTGTTTGACATTAACAAGGCAGCATCGTTCCGCCAATCAACCATGGTTGAGCACTCAGACAGGTACTACAATGACCGCTGCCAGCTGGACATCGTAAAGCTGATGGCCATTGCAGCCCTGCCTATATCGTTCTGTCGAGAACCTGTTCTCCTCGAAGTCATCAAGTTAGCGAAGAAGACGACTGCCGGTTTCCGGCTGCCAAGCAGGGACACTGTGACCACTGAGCTGCTGCCTAAGTTGGATGCAGAGTTGGCAGAGCTTGATGCACCGCTGATGTAGGGATGGTCGACCTACGGAACAAGCCTGGCTGTGGATGAGTGGTCTGACAGGCAGGTTAGACCCATCTACAATTCCATGGCAGTGAATGCCATGGGATCCGTCCATCTGTTTTCACGTGATGCCAGTGGACTCACAAGGGATGCTGACCATGCTGCTTCCATGATAGAGGCAGCAATTGCAGCTGTGGGTGAGGACAGAGTTGTTTCTGTGATCTGTGACAATGCGTCCGTCAATAAGAAAGCATTTTCCGAGCTCAAGACGAAGTTCCCCAAGCTTTTCTTTCAGGGATGTTGTGCGCATAACATAGACCTCATCATGAAGGACATTGGGAAGTCGGCATGGGGTGCTGGGATCATTGGGAAATGTGAGAAGGTGATTGCCTTTTTCAGGAGTAACGCCATGCCTCGGACATGGCTCAAGGACAAGACAGGGGGGAAGGTGCTGAAGAACAGGTGTGACACCCGCTTTGCATCTGTCTTTGACATGGTTGAGAGGTTGCTGGAGCTGAGGGAGGAGTTGGAGGAGTTTGTGCAGCTGGATGTTTGGAAGCAGATTGGGTCGTAGAGGGATGCGGGGTTCAGGAGCAGGAAGAAGGAGGTGAGAAGGATTGTACGCCGCAAGGTCTTCTGGCTGCAGGTGAGACAGCTGAAGGATCTGTTGTTACCGTTGGTGAAGGTGTTGCGTGTGGCTGAATCGCCTGGTGGGGGGGCTGGTGAAATATACGAGGGGTTGCTTGACTGTGCTGAACAGCTGAAGGCACTGGCCGAGAAGAAAGGAAGGAAGGGAAGGAAGGTTGCCGAGTGCCATGTAAACTTTTTTCTGGGGAGGCTTGACCACCGCTGGTCTAAGGACATGTCGTGTCCTCTGTATGCCGCTGCTCAGCGGCTGCATCCAGAGCACTTCGGGAACGACCTGTCAAAGGATGCGACCACCCTGCAGGCTTGGCAGGCCGTGGTGGAGGCTTTGGTTCGTGAGGATAAGCAGGATGAGATCATGAAGGAGATTGGGGTCTTCCAGTTGGCACAGACTACAGTGAACCATGATCCCATGGCAACCCCGTGCAGGAATGCAAAGGCTGTTGCTGCAGTTACAAAAGTGAAATGTGGGACAATGACTGCCGTTGAGTGGCACGTGAATTACATGTGCAATCTTCCAGTGCTGCGAGATTTGGCCTTGAAGCTCCTTTCACAACCGTGCTCCTCGTCTAAGTGTGAACGCGTGTTTTCCGCACATGAGCTCATCCAAACTCCCAGGAGGAACAGGCTCAAGGTCTCAACCCTGGAGCTCCTCGTGCGGAGCCATGTCCGCTTGCGCAAACACTACGGCAGGCAGGGGAGAAAAGCAGCAAAGGATCTGGCCAGGGCTGCGGTAGCTGCAACAGAAGCAGAAGGAGATGCCAGCGAGGACGACGGAGAGGTGGTTGAGGAAGAGGGAGTGCTGAGTGAACCCGAGGATGAATGGGAGACTGATGATGAAGGTGAGGATGAGGAGGAGGAGGAGGATGCGGTTGGGGGAGACGATGATGTGGTGGAGGTTATGGCCTCCGTGCGTGTCATGAGTGACACGCCTGGACTTCCTCATGCACGTCCAGTGCGTGTCCGCACACAGGAGAAGCTGGAGAAGAGCAACACGACTATGGGAAGGATGAGAGAAGGTGGTGGGCATGGTGCAGCAATAGCTGGCAATGGAGCAGACACTACATAGAGGGAAGCAGATGACGACGGGGGGGAAGAAGCAACAGCAGGTGGGGAGGTACCAGGATCTGGTGCAGTTGCAGCAAGTGGGGCAGGAGCAGCAGGTGATGAGGGAGTAGCCGGTGGGGAGGGAGCGGCAAATGAGGATGGAGCAGCAGATGGGGCAGGAGCAGATAGTGGGCAGGGGGGAAGATCAGGTGAGGAAGGGGAAGCAGGTGGATCAGGTGACGGACAAGCAGCAGGTGAGGAAGGAGCAGCAGGTGGCCAATTGGCTTCAACAACACGTGAACCAGCATCAACAGCAGGTTCAAAGATTGGCAGTTCCAAGCATAGTGCAAAGCGTGCTGCCCTTGTTGCACTAGCAGCAACAAGGGCATCAAAACGTGCTACAGGTAGTGCAGTGGCAGCTACAGCAGCCAGCAGGTTGGCAAGGCGCAGAGCTGCCACATTCCGGAAGTAGGACATGGTTCTGATAATGTTGTTAAGCGTTTGTGTCACATTCTATACATTGTGCCATTGCCAACTCCATTTCCACCATGTGCAATCCATTGTTACAATTCTACTGATGTGGAATATGCAATCCCATATAGCATTCCCTCAGTCCATGGAGGTTGTGTACACATGCAAATGAAATGGTGGATAATGTGTAACATAGAAGCTTTGTGCTTGATGTACATGCATTGTTATGATTTGCCCTTTGCATAGTCAGTGTGTATGTGGCACAATGACTTCAGTTTACGTTCAGTTAAGTGCTGAGTAGTGCTCATCAGTAGTAGAGAAGCAGTGAAAATTCACATCACATGTAGGTGTGACCCGATGCCTTGATATAGGTAATCATGTTGAAACATGCAATAAAGGATGATTTGAATAATTCATGAATTTCTCATATTTGGCTACCTCAAATATTCTGTACAATCCCAAGTTCCAATGCATCTGAACTGACCATGCCCACCGTGTCCACATCGATGTGGCCAACCTGGGGCACATCGATGTATCGATGTGGACATCGATGTACCGATGTTCGCGGCACCAAGGTCAACATTGGTTGGAACCTGAAATCCGACATGCAGGCCATGATTTTTCTGATGATGCTGCCGGAAAGTTGGGGCCCCATGATAACGGTGATTGGAGGGTGGACTGAAGATCTAGTTTCCTACAATACCGTCTCTGAGTATGTGCGGAATGAAGCCATGCGACGTAGCAGTAGTGAAGCAAACATGGTTGCCTTTGCCTAACGCAGTAGTGGTACCTTCTGCAATACCTCCTCCTCTAGGTACAAGGGAAACAAGAGCACTAGCAACTGTGGAAGGGGTACAAAGCGCCAAGGAAACTGCCATAACTGTGGCAAGGCTGGACACTGGACTGGAGAGTGCCGTGCACCTAAGAGAGAGGGAGGAGACGGGGATGAATGGCGAGAGGGAAATGGTGAGAAGGATCCCACAAGCTTGATGGCTGAGTGTACCTCCAACAAAGGGAGGGACATACTCAGTCAAGGAGCTTACGGCCTTGACTTGGTCACAAACGAGCACACCACTTACGAGAAGAGATACTTCATCTCTCTTGCTTTATGCAACAAGAACTTCAGAGTTGCCAACGGAAAGGTTGAGGCTGCTGAGGGGACTGGTGACAAGCTGGTCACAGTGGGTGTCAACGGTGGAGATTCCAACCTCAAGCTAGAGGGGGTGGTCTACTTGCCCTCCTTCTTGAAGATAGCTGACCATGACATTACAGTGGTCTTTACAGAGAAGGAAGTGGTGATATTCCCTACCAAGGACATCAACATCTCCTACTCTGCCAAGAAAGATGTTGCACTGGTTCCTCGCGTTGATGGATTGTACGTCTTGCAGAAAAAAATGACAACTTCAAGGGCTGAATCTTCGGTCGAGAGTGATGATGAGGAGAGAAGCGATGTAGAATTAGATGAGGAAGGAAATGTTGGATCCCCAAGAGCAGTGGCAGCATACGGTTTAGCAACAAAAATGCAATCAAATGCAACCACCGGGGCTGTTCATTCTAGCATGTGCACATCCTCCAAGAACCTATGGTACAGGCGCTTTGGGCAAGTGGCCCATCGCACATTGGAGCTCATGGCAAAGCAGGAGCTAGTGCGTGGGATGCACATAGGTCATGAGGCAGAGGGAGCCGGGATCATGTGTGAGTCATGCCTTCAAGGCAAGGCAAAAAGGAAACCCTTCAAGAGCAATGGCACGCGTGCTCTTGCACTCCTTGACCTTATGCACTCTGACGTGTGCGGTCGCTTTCACATACCGTCAAATGGAGGCAGCAGATGTTCCTCACATGCATTGACGACAACAGTCGCAAGGTGTGCATATGCTTTCTCAAAAAGAAAAGTGAGGTGGAGGAGAATCTGCAAGCTTTTGTCGCTATGGTTGAGCGACAGGGTGGAAAGAAGGTGAATGCATTCAGGATAGACAACGGGGGAGAGTACAAAACCTGCAGGGAGTGGCTCAAGACATAAGCCATTGAACACCGGAAAACTACGCCCTACTCACCTAAAAGCAACGGCGTAGCAAAGAGGATGAACCTGGCATTCCTAGGCATGACAAGGTGCATGTTCTTTGACGCCAAGCTCCCTCCAAGGTGATGGGCTGAAGCAGCACGTACGGCAACCTACCTTGTGAACCTCACACTTGCAGCAGCTATGCAAAGGAGAGGCAACAAGAAGCAGACACAGAAGCAGAAGACGCCTCAAGAAGCATGGTTAGGCAGGAAGCCGGACGCCTCCCAAATCAAGGTATTCGGTTGCACCGGATTTGCCAAGGTCATGGCTGGTGAGGGCCCTGGAAAGCTCGATGCAAGAGCACTAAAGTGCATTTTCATAGGCTATGACACCGCCCACAAAGCTTATTGACTGTGGGACCAAGGAGCCAAGAAGGTCATCTGTAGCAAAGACGTGGATTTCCACAAAAGGTCTGTAAGTAAGGGATGGCATCTCGAACTTGAGAACTCTCCAAAACAGGGAGAGAGGCTCACTCTCCTTGAAGAGGGAGACAAAGCACCAGCACAATGGCATGGGATAGGTGCTGCAATAGGGAGAGGGGCTCATTAAGATGACTAGAAGGAATCATACTCTGATTCCGACCTATTCGATCCTTGGGAACACGAGGATAATGCCTCTCCCATAATCAACGACGATCAAGACCTCCATCCTCCACATCAACAGCACCAGCGAGCAGGTTCAAGGAGCAGTTCATGCCTCAAAGTACCTCGGCAGCATTACGATGCAGATAGGGGTGAATGGACTTGCTTCAACTATTCATTCTTGGTTCAAGAGGAGCCAACATCTGTCGCAGAGGCACTCACTTGGCTTGACAAAGCAGAGTGGGACAAAGCAATTCGCAGTGAACTCAGCTCCATCGAAGAGAATGGGACATGGGTGCTGGTGGACAGACCTTCCGGGGCTTATGTTGTGGGGTCCAAGTGGTGCTAAAAGTAAAAAGGAAACATGATGGCAAGATAGACAAGTAAAAGGCACGGGTGGTAGCAAAGGGATTCTCCCAACGGCTTGGCGCAGAGTACGATGAGACCTTTTCTCCAGTTGTGATATTTGCCTTCATCCGGTCAATGCTTGCCATTGGTACTGCCAAGAACATGGAAGTCCACCAGATGGATGTCAAGACAGCCTTCCTTTTTTGCAAACTTGACAAGGAGGTATTGATGGAGGTTCCAGAGGGGGTTGAGTCTCTTGAGGGCAAGGTGTGCAGATTGGTGAATGCACTCTATGGGCAAAGACAAGCGCGAAGACTTTGGTACTAGGAGATGAACATGTTCATGGCCAAGGATTCCTTCATGCACTATGGCAATGACCCAAGCATGTACGTGCATGAGAGTGACAAAGGGACTATGTTTGTCGCCTTGTACGTTGATGACCTAATTCTATGCTCTTCTTCGACGCAGCTGCTAGACGATCTTAAAGGGCAGTTGGGTAGCAGATTCGAGATGAAGGAAATGGGCCCTCTTGACTTGTATCTTGAAGTATTCATCCAATGCAGCAGAGCAGCAGGTACCATCACCCTGAACCAAACAAAATACATCGACTCCATTATCAAACTGTTATTTCTGGTATGCCCCTTGTCCAGTCAGCGGCAGATTTAGGCGGGCATGCACATACACAGCAAGTCCCCCGCAGGACGAAACGGGTATGCACCGCGCTTGTAGCGCAAATCCCCCAGGTCCGCTCCTTGGATTAAATGAACAAGCGGATTGATTCCAGGATCGCGGGTTCAAGTCCCGCCTAGGGCGCTAGGTCGCGCGCCTAAAGGGGGCTAAGGTGCGCGAGCACCTAGGGGCCTAAAGTGCGCGCGCACCACCCTAGAGATCGCGCTAGGGCGCCTCGGCCTCAAGCCAAGGCACCCAAGATCGCCACTGCTGTATGTACTACTCGTTTGCTCATTCTAGGTATCCACTTCTTACCCTTGAGACTTGTGCTGAAAACTGAGGCATAAGTTGGCCAACCAAGGGCAGATATAAAAGACTTGGGACAAGCTAAAAGGGGAAACCAAGAGGCCATGGAAGGGACAAGCTTTGTGAGTTGAACAGTGTGGAAACATGATCCGGAGGGGGATATCTTCTCATAGCTGAAATGCTATGAGCGGTCGGCGGATGTCACTGTACTCCGTTTTCTAGACAGTGTGCCTCAGGCGGGTTGACAAAGGGTTATGGGCCCACACTGATCAGTGACCATTGCAAACCCAACGCTCACATAAGTGGGAGATTCATCGGCATCCAAGACTCGCGGCGTTGAAGTCTCAGCTCCATCTGCTTCATCGTCGGCCTACCTAGGCCTAAGGTACGTACAAGTGTGAGGGGACAGACACGAGTTCGGCTCGTGGTCCGAACCGCTCTCCACGGACAAGGAACGAGGACAGTTCGTCTTGTGGGTATGACCCTCGAGTCCTAACGAGACAAGCTTTGCCCTTGTGGGTACGACCTCGTGTCTGTGGGAGCACTTCCTCCACCATAGCTGGGGGCCATCAGCTGGAGGGGCATGCAACGGACTGCACCTTGACAACTTGGCAGCGGACATCGGCCTCATCAGCAAACATCGGTCTCAACGAAGCAAAGGAGAACGCGGAGAGTCAACGAGAGGACCGCTGACCGACTCGACACCATGCCGGAAAGTCAGGCGCTCACTCTCCCTTGAAGGCCCGACGAGTTGTGCGCGGCCAATGCCATAGCAAGGTTCGATGGCAAAGCTTTTGGGACCTGGAAATGGCAGTTTTAGGTGGTAATGAGGGTGCGAGGGTACCTGAAGATGCTGCAAGGGACGGAGCACAAGGACAAGACAAGGCAAGAGCACGATGCTTGGCAAGAGCGCAACGACATTGTGTTGGCGCTTCTCGTCATTTCAATCTCTCCGTCCCTCCTATCCCACATCAAGGGGTGCATAACGGCAGCTGAGGCTTACCCCAAGCTGACAAACGTGTACCAATCGACCTCCCTTACTAATCGGTTGTTCATCCTGAAATTCCTCATCGGATTGCAGGTGGGCGAGGGAGAGTCTATCCTTGACTTCCTCAAATAGTTCAAGGGACTGCTTCAAGAAGCCCGTGCAATGTCCTGGAATTCGACCAAGCCATGGAAGCCATGATCCTCCTCATGGCCTTACCGCCAAGTTGGGGCCCAGTGATCACCACTCTTGGTGGTTGGGCAGAGTCGGAGCTCACGTATCCACGTGTCTCCGAGTACGTGCACAATGAGGCCATGCGGCGCAGCAACGCCATCATCAATAATGCAGCGTACGCGAGTGGCTCAAGCGGCACTAACTCCAACCAAGGCAATAATGGAAGTAGTGGCGGTGTCGGGAAGAATGCCAAGAAGAAGGGCAAGTGCCATAACTGCGGCAAGGTAGGGCACTGGGTTAGGGAGTGCCGAGCTCCGAAGAAGGAAGGCGGCGGCGGTGGGAGTGGGAACAGCAACCACAGCAAGAAGGTGGACAGCTCAACGAGCATGATGGTGAAGAGCGACCTTCGACGAAGGGGTCGGTACTACTTTGGCCTGGAGCCTTCGGGCTTGACTCACGCACCGACTACCACACCTCCAGGGAAGCGTTGCGATTCTCTGCTCTCACACCGTCCACCGCCAAGTTCTGGTGCGCCAATGGCGGCATCGAGTACGTAGCGGGTGAGGGAGAGAAAGTTGTGCAAACTCAGCTCAATGGAGCTGAGAAGGACTTGCGGCTTCAAAACGTGGTCTACATGCCCACATTTTTTGCAAACGTCCTGTCTGTCTCTCGGACTACCGATCACAAGATGACGGTGATATTCACCCAGAAGGAGGCGGTGATCCTCAAGAACAAGGACGTCACCGTCTCCTACGCCACATCAGACCTGATCGCCTAGGTGCCAAGAACCGACGGGCTCTACGTGCTGCAGACTAAGAGCGCTGATGAGGGGCACGCTGCGGTGACAGAGGCAGTACCAGACGATGCACCACCGGTGAAAGCCAAAGCACCATCCAAGTCGCCTGATGTGGCAACCAAAGACGCGGGAGCAGCAACTGCTTCGCTGTGGCACAGACGCCTTGGGCATGTGGCTGACAGCACCCTGCAGGTCATGCAGGATCAAAAGCTAGTACGTGGGCTGGAAGGGTGTGCGCTGAAGGGTGGGCACAATCAGGGGTGTGAGGCTTGCCTACAAGGCAAGACAAAGTGGAAATGCTTCACCAAGAACGGTCGTAGAACGGAGGCCATACTCGACTTGATCCACAGCGACGTGTGCGGCCCAATGCGCACAGCGTCCAACGACGGCAGCAAGTACTTCCTCACCTTCATCGATGACTACTCCAAGAAAGTATTTGTCTAGTTCCTCAAAAATAAACGAGAGGTGCTGGAAAAGCTGCAGGAGTTCGTTGCCATGGTGGAGCGGCAGACTGGAAAGAAGGTCAAGGCCTTGCATAGCGACAACGGCGGATGGTACGAGGGGTGCAAGCTGTGGCTCAAACGGCATGGCATCGACCACCAAACGACCACCCCCTACACACCACAGAGCAACGGTGTGGCCAAGCACATGAACCAGACAATTCTGGGCATGACACGAACCATGTTGTTTGACTCAAAACTGCCTCCGCCCTTCTGGCCAGAAACTGCATGCACCGTCTGCTACCTCATCAACCTCATGCCAGTTGCAGCACTGCGTAGCAAGGGGGCGAGTACGGAGCAGAGCAAGGAGCGGATGACGCCACAGGAGGCGTGGTCAGGCAAGAAGCCTGATGCCTCTCACTTGAAAGCATTCGGCTGCACCGCTTGGGCCAAGGTCTAAGACGGGCAGGGAGGCGGCAAAGTGGATGCACGTGCGCACAAGTGCGTGATGGTCGGCCATGAAGTCGCGCACAAGGCGTACAGGCTGTGGGACCAGGCAGCTGGGAGAGTCTTCACCTCCCGAGACGTAGACTTCAAGGAAGAGTCAAACGGAAAGGAAGATTTGTTGTTGTTTTAATGCCCCTTGGCCACTAGTCTCGAGAATTGGCAAGTAGTGGACCGACCAGGCATGCACTGCTCATGTGGAGCAAGTCCCTTGGGAATCTGACCATACCGATGGAAAGAGCAGGTTTCAAACTGTCAGCTGTCCATGTTTCGGGCTGATCCAACGGTCGGATTGGAAGATGCAAGATGTGCCTTGGATCAGGGGATGTCTTCCCTGATTGAGGGGATGACCTCCTTAATTTAAGGAGTGACATCGGCCGAGGCGCGCGCGCTTGGGGTTAGCTGAGACGCGCGCGCTTCGACTGCCAAAGGCACTCCTCAGCTATTTATGCCTTGTACTTGCCATTGTCTCAACTACTCCTTCACTTGATGTCTCTTGTTTGAGCTGTGCGCTTGAGACTGAGCTTGATATGAACTGCTAAGGTGGTTGTAATCTTGCTCGTGTGAGAGTGCTGACTTAATTTGTTGGGCTCTGACACCAAGGAAGAAGAAGGATTAGAGGACGGGAGCCCCTAAGACCTTGAGCGAAAGCACCTGGGTAGCTAGGTCTCACCAGAGGCATAGTTAATTCCTTGGGGGTGATCGTGATCCTTGGGTGAAATTCCCTTGGATGGTCGGCAGTTGCCATTGTGTCGACGCAGTTTTCTAGACCGGAGCCTCAGGCAACGTGACTCAGGAATAACAAAAGGGTTATGGTCCCACGCCTAGTGTGAGACTTAGTTGCAAAAAGCATACAGGTTGCTCAGTAGCTCAGCAAACTTGAGGAGCGCAGACGCTCTATCACACCTACAGGTGCTCCTCTTCGGCCTTCCGTCCAAGACCTCTCATCAGTCTGACATCGGCTCCATCAGCCTGACATCGGCATCAACAGCAGGTGTAGCAGAGCGGACTCAACGGAAGCAGATCCGCCTCAACCGCAGGTACGATGGCTCCACCTACTGTCGAGGAGAAAGGCAAGAGCGCCATCGAGGAAGGCTCATGGACCGGCACGCCTGTGGCCACCACTGGAGCTATGACGTCCACAGTAGAGGCAGGGAGTGGCATTCATGCACCAATTCCTAAATTTGATGGGACAGGGTTCTCGATCTGGAAGTGGCAGTTTGATATCATAGTTGATGACCGTGATCTCCTCCCCTACTTCATAGGGGAGGCTGCCCAACCACTTTCATCCCAACCAGAGGAGCTCGCAGTGTGGAAGCGGGCCAATAAGAAATGCATGGCCATTCTGGTTTCATCACTGCAGCAACATCTGCTCTCTCATATCTCCGGCCTCACAAACGCAGCTGAGGCATACAAGAAACTATGCAAGGTCTACCAGAGTGACTCCCTCGCCAACCGCTTGTTCATCCTCCAAAAGTTTCTAAGGATGTAGCTGACTGAAGGCGAGGACGTCCTAAAATTCTTACAACAATTTGAGACTCTCCTTCTGCAGGCCAGCAACATGGGTTGGAGCCTTGAAGCCGACATGCAGGGGATGATTCTCCTCATGGCTCTTCCACCAAGCCAGGAACACGTGACAAGCTGGTCACCATTCAGGTGAATGGCCAGGAGAAGGAGCTCAAGCTCACCAAGGCAGTCTATCTGCCCAACTTTGCTGCCAACCTACTCTCTGTCGGCAAGATTACTGACCGAGACATGACGGTCGTCTTCGACAAGAACAAGGCCGTTATCCTTCCCATGTTGGCAGTAAAAATATAGTACGCTGCAAAGAGTGTGGTGGCGGATGTTCCACACGTGGACGGCCTCTACATCCTCCAAACCAAGGTGGAGGGTGCTGCCAAAGTTGGGGCAGCCATGACTGCCGGGGGCAGTCTGGTGGTAGAGGCAGAAAGCAGCCGCCTGTCAACAGCAGCTGATATAACAAAATCAGTGGAAGCTGCAGCACCCACCCAACCCAAAGCAGTCGCTGGGAATGCCACGACATCGGAAGCGAACTGTGGCCAAGACCTTTGGCACAGGCGCTTGGCCCACGGTGCCCACTCCACGTTGGAGACAATGGGCAAGCACGAGCTGGTATGAGGCCTGGCCTTGGGGAAGGGAGAGGGTGCGGGGAAGGTGAAGAACGTATGTGAGGCCTGCCTCATGGGCAAGGCTAAGAGGAAAGGGCGCAAGGGGAACAAGCACGGAAATTTGGCGAATGAACCTCTCGAGTTGGTCCACACCGACGTGTGCGGGCCGATGCGGACAGCCTCAGTCGGAGGCTGCAGGTATTTCCTCAACTTCACAGATGACAAAACGAGGAAGATCTAGACGTACTTCATGAAGCAAAAGAGTGAGGTAAAGGAGCATCTACAGCACTTTGTCGCAATGGTTGAGCGGCAGACCGGCAAGAAGGTCAAGGCCCTTCGTTGTGATAACGGTGGGGAATACAAGGTCTGTGAGGGCTGGCTGGCGGAGCAAGGGGATACGGCAAGAAAGTTCAGTACCTGAGTCACCTGAGAGCAATGGTGTTGCTGAACGGCTCAACTAAACCATCCTCGGGATGGTAAGAACGATGTTGTTTGAAGCAAAGCTGCCAGGACGGTTCTGGGCCGAGGCTACTAGGACATCGGCCTACATCATCAACCTCACACGTGCATCAGCCCTTCGAGGAAAGGGGAAAAAGAAGCTGCTGCCAATGACCCCACAAGAGGCATGGTCAGGCAAGAAACCACATGTCTCACATCTGCGAGTGTTTGGCTGCCAGGCCTATGCCAAGAAGTTGAGGGGGGAGGGTGCCAGTAAGCTGGATCCGCAGGCCAAGAAATGTCTGCTCTTAGGGTACGACAGTGCCCAACGCTCTTACAGGCTCTGGGACATACAAGGCAACAAAGTGATTCGTAGTAAAGACGTGGACTTCAACGAGGTTGTCGTAGGAGCAGAGCAGCAGTTCACGGACGAGCCAGTGCCCAAACCGGGTGAATGGCTGGTTTTACTGGAGACAGGCGATGAGGCACCACAGGGGTGGAGCATCAACAAGGCAACAGAGGGAAGAGGAGTGGTAGCTTCAGGGAGAGCCGCAACAGAGGACTCTGATGTTGATTCAGATTCCTCCTCCTCTGATGATGAGGACTCTTCCACTAAGGGAGAGTCTGTGGTAAGAGAACCAGAGCAGCAAGAGCAGCAGCAGCAGCAGCCATCGCAGCATCAGGCAGTAAGGCGCAGCTCGCACTTATCTATCCCACCACGACAGTATGATGCTACAACTGGTGAGTCGACTGGTCTGAGTTACGCCTTCGTGGCTCAGGGAGAGCCTTCCACAGTGGCAGAAGCACTTTCTCTACCGGATGGGGCCAAGTGGAAGGCCGCCATCGAAAGCGAGTTGGCCTTGTACAAGGAGAACAGGACATGGAAGCTGGTGGACCGGCCCGCTGGCACTCACGTTGTAGGGTGCAAGTGGGTCATGGTCAAGAAACTGAAGCAGGATGGGACCATCGACCACCACAAGGCGCGGCTGGTGGCCAAGGGTTTCGCGCAGCGGCCGGGGAGCAAGTACGATGAGATGCACGCGCCCGTCGTCACCTTTGTAACGATCCGGTCTCTCCTCGCAACAATAGCAGCCAAGAACTTAGAGGTTCACCAGATGGATGTCAAGATTGCATTTCTCTATGGAAATCTTGACAAAGAAGTCGTGATGGAGGTGCCTGAGGGGGTGGATGCTCCACCCGGAAACGTTTGCAAGCTTGACAAGTCATTGTATGGGCTGAAACAGGCCCCGAGGTGCTGGTACAAGGAGATGGACACCTTCATGGAGGGGTCCGGGTACGGTCACTGCGAGAACGACCTTAGTATGTACATACGAGAGGACGAGGATGGCCTCGTCTTGGTGGCTCTTTACGTCGATGACCTCATCATCTGCGCATCATCGACAAAGCTGCTGAAGAACATCAAGATGCAGCTGAGCAGCTGGTTCCAGATGAAAGGCGTGGGACCTCTTGAGTACTACCTAGGCATCAGTGTCACGCGGGATCGCTCAGCCGGCACCATCAGGCTCAGCCAGACCAAATACATTGATCACATCCTCAAGCGGTACGACATGGAGGCCTGGAAACCCGTCAGCACCCCCATGGCAACAAATTGCATCCGCACCTCAGGTGCCTCTCCTACCAACAATGCAGAGCAGGTCGACATGGCAGGCGTGCCATATCAGTCTGCCGTGGGCAGTCTAATGTACGTGATGGTCGCGACTCGCCTCGATATCTGCCACACTGTGGGGCAGGTGAGCAGATATGTGGCCAACCCTGGGCCACAACACTGGCAATCAGTGAAGCGGATCTTTTGCTACCTGAAGGGCACACGGCACTTGGGTATCCAATACGATGGGGTGCCACAGTCGGAATCATTGCGGCTCATGGTGTATACCAATGTAGATTGGGCCGGGAATGTCGACGACCGCAAGTCCACGTCGGGCTACGTGTGCGTGCTGAACGGAGGAGCCGTGTCATGGGTAAGCCGTAAGCAGGACTGTGTCTCCCTCTCCACTGCCAAAGCAGAGTACATCGCTCTAGCGGAAGCGTGCAAGGAGACAATGTGGGTGCGTAGCCTGTTCCAAGAGATACGAGCACCTCAATCGGCCGCAACGGTGGTCAAGGTGGACAACAAGTCTGCCATCGACATGTCCAAAAATGGCACCTTGATGCGGAGGATAAAACACATCGAAGTTCGGTACCACTTCAGTCGCGACCTGGTCGCTAAGGGAGTGCTGGAGCTGGAGGACGTTGCGTCCAAGCTCAACCGGGCAGACATGTTGACAAAACCCCTTCACAGAGAACTCCACCTTGCAGGAAGACAAGGTATCAGCATGAAGAGCGTAAGTGACGAAGACTGAAGACAGGACAAGTGGCCAGAGGTGAAAGGGAGAAATTGTTGTTATTTGAATGCCCCTTGGCCACTAGTCTCCAGAATATGCAAGTAGTGGACGGACCAGGCATGCACTGCTCATGTGGAGCAAGTCCCGTGGGTCCGGTCCAACAGACCAGGCATGCACTTTCCTTGTTCAAGGATAAGTCCCCTGGGTTTTTCTGATGATGGCTATTCAGATTGTCAATCTGACCGTACCGATGGAAAGAGCAGGTGTCAAACTGTCAGCTGTCCAAGTTTCGGGCTGATCCAACGGTCGGATTGGAAGATGCAAGATGTGCCTTGGATCAGGGGATGTCTTCCCTGATTGAGGGGATGACCTCCTTAATTTAAGGAGTGACATCGGCTGAGGCGCGCACGCTTCAGGTTTGCCAAGGCGCACGCGCTTCGGCTGCCAAAGGCACTCCTCAGCTATTTATGCCTTGTACTTGCCATTATCTCAACTACTCCTTCACTTGATGTCTCTTGTTTGAGCTGTGCGCTTGAGACTGAGCTTGATATGAACTGCTAAGGTGGTTCTTGTCTTGCTCGTGTGAGAGTGCTGACTTAATCTGCTGGGCTCTCACACCAAGGAAGAAGAAGGATTAGAGGGCGGGAGCCCCTAAGACCTTGAGCGAAAGCACCTGGGTAGCTAGGTCTCACCAGAGGCATAGTTAATTCCTTGGGGGTGATCGTGATCCTTGGGTGAAATTCCCTTGGACGGTCGGCAGTTGCCATTGTGTCGGCGCAGTTTTCTAGACCGGAGCCTCAGGCCACGTAACTCAGGAATAACAAGATTTTCTTGACCCCGAGGACTCTCCCAAATAGGGAGAGTGGATTGTGCTGCTGGAGGCGGGAGATGTACCCCCTCCTAACTGGTGTGGAACGCCAATGCTGCAGGTAGTGACAACTGCCAACACAGGGAGAGCGTCCGCTCAGGCTGAAGTGGAGACGGGTTCCGACACCTTTTCTGAGACGTCTGAGGCCTCTTCGGAGGCCAGTGGCTCTACACCTCCTGCTACCTCATCTGGGGAAGCACAGCAGCAGCAACATGAGCAGCCAGCACCAACACCACTAAGGTGCGGCACACGCCAAAGCAAGCCTGTGCAGAAGTACAGCGCAGGGAATGCCGAGTGGACCGGCCTGAGCTGGTCGTGCCTTGCGTAGGGAGAGCCAAGCACCATTGCTGAAGCTCTCTTGCGGCCGGATGCCACAAAGTGGAAGGAGGCGATGGAGAGCGAGCTGGCCTCCATCAAGGAGAATGGTACGTGGGAGATGGTGGACAAGCCACCCAACGCTCACGTGGTGGGCGTGAAGTGGGTCTTGTGCGTGAAGCTGAAGCAAGACGGCAGCATCGACAAGTACAAGGCAAGAGTAGTGGCAAAGGGATTCTCACAGAGAGCAGGGTCTGAGAACGATGAGACCTACTCTCCTGTCGCTGCCTTTACCTCGATCCGATCCTTGCTGGCCGTGGTTGCTGCACGCGACATGGAAATTCACCAAATGGACGTCAAGACGGCTTTCCTCTATGGGAAGCTGGACAAGGAGATATTCATGGAAGTGCCGGAGGGGGTCGAAGCCAAACCCGGGAAAGTTTGCAGGCTGGTCAAAGCGCTCTACGGGCTTAAATAGGCCCCAAGAATCTGGTACGAGGAGATGGATGGCTTCATGGCCACCATTGGCTTCGCGCACTGCCACAACGATCCAAGTGTGTATGTGCGTGCGGATGACCAAGGGCTGTTGCTGGTCGTACTGTATGCGGATGATCTGATTCTGAGCTCTACCTCCAAGAAGGCCCTTGTGGTCCTCAAAGAGCAGCTGAGCAACAGGTTTCAGATGAAGGACATGGGAGAGCTCGAGTACTACCTCAGCATCGCCATCTACCACAACCGAGCAGCAGGCACCATCGAGCTCAACCAGACGAAGTACATCATGGAGGTGCTTCGGTGCTATGGCATGGAAGACTGCAAACCCCTCAGCACTCCTCTCCCCACTAACACCAAACTCACCTCTTCTCACTCCCCCAGCACGGAAGCAGAGCGTCGTGAGATGCAAAATGTCCCCTACCAGTCTGCGGTGGGGAGCATCATGTATGCCATGGTTGGCACACGGCCTGACATCGCGTTTCCTGTGGGGCTGACCAGTCGGTATGTGGCCAACCCTGGGCCACTCCACTGGCGGGCCGTGAAGTGGATTCTCTGCTACCTTAACATGACACGGCACTGGGGGCTACGCTACGGTGACCTCCAATGAACAGACACTCTACGCCTCAAATGCTACACCAACGCAGACTGGGGAGGAAATCTTGACGACAGGACGACCACGTCAGGATTTGTGTGCATCTGAACTGCGGAGCTGTCTCTTGGGCAAGGAGAAAGTAGGATTGCGTCTCGATCTCCACTACTGAAGCTGAGTATGTCGCACTCTCAGAAGCATGCAAGAAGACACAATGGCTGTGCAGTCTGCTTGCTGAGATGCAAGCACCACAGAAGGAGGCAGCTGTCGTGCACATTGACAACAAGAGCGAGATTGACATCGCATACAATAATGTGCTCTCCAGGTGGACTAAACACATCAACATCCACTACCACTACACACGCAACTTGGTCGCCAAGAACGTGGTGGATCTGCAGTACGTCGGGACAAAGCAGATGCTTGCGGACTTCCTCACAAAGCTGCTTGATGGTGACCAGCACAAGGTTGGTGCACAGGGCATCGGACTTGTAAGCGCTGCAGACGAGGGCTGAAGAGGCGGCCTGACACATGGAGGCCGACATCGCAGGGCTTCGGGCCACTACAAGAGTCTAGTCGCAGATGGGGATAGGTGCAAGGGAGAGTTTTGTTATTTCTGGTATGCCCCTTGTCCAGTCAGCGGCAGATTTAGGCGGGCATGCACTGCTCTACGGAGCAAGTCCCCCGCAGGACGAACCGAGTATGCACTGCACTTGTAGCGCAAGTCCCCGAGGTCCGTTTCTTGGATTGAATGAGCAAGCGGATTAATTCCAGGGTCGCGGGTTCAAGTCCCGCCTAGGGCGCTAGGTCGCGCGCCTAAAGGGGGCTAACGTGCACGAGCACCTAGGGGCCTAAAGTGCACGCGCACCACCCTCAAGATCGCGCTAGGGCGCCTCGGCCTCAAGCCAAGGCACCCAAGCTCGCTACTGCTGTATGTACTACTCATTTGCTCATTCTAAGTATCCACTTCTTAACCTTGAGACTTGTGCTAAAAACTAAGGCATAAGTTGGCCAACCAAGGGCAGACATGAAAGACTTAGGACAAGCTAAAAGGGGAAACCGAGAGGCCACGGAAGGGACAAGCTTTGTGAGTTGAACAGTGTGGAAACACGATCCTAAGGGGGATATCTTCTCATAGCTCAAATGCTATGAGCGGTTGGCGGATGTCACTGTACTCCATTTTCTAGACCGTGTGCCTCAGGTGGGTTGACACAAGCGATATGGCATGGTAGATTGCAAACCTGCCAGCACACCCATGAGCTTGGAGTGCGAAGTCTCCACCTCCATGTCCCCATCCAACAAAGCGGAGAAAACTGACATGCTGGGAATCCCATATCAGTCTGCAGTGGGCAGTCTGATGTATGCCATGGTCGCCACACGACCAGGTATAGACCATGCTGTTGGGCAGGTGAGCCGGTTTGTGGCCAATCCCGGTCGACTTCACTGGCAAGCCGTGAAGCGTGTTATGCGCTACCTTCAGGGGAAACGGCAAGTTGAGCTCCTGTTTGGAGGCATCGTTGGATCCGCATCACTACGTCTCATGTGATACACCGATGCTGATTGGGGAGGGAATGTCGATGAAAGAAAATCTACCTCCGGCTTTGTGTGTATGTTGAATGGAGGTGCAGTCAGTTGGGCAAGTCGCAAGTAGGAATGTGTCTCTCTGTCAACAACTGAAGCTCAGGACATCACCTTGGCTGAGTTGTGTAAAGAGATCTAGTGGCTATAAAGCTTGCTATCTGAGATGAAGGCACCATAGGCAACAGCAATGGTCATCAAGATTGACAACATTAGCGCCATTGACATGTCAAAGAACCCTGTCCTATCCAGGCGTACAAAGCACATCGAGATTTGCTACCACTATGCTCGAGACTTGGTCTACAAGCAGATAGTGGAGCTTGAGTATCTACATAGCAAGCTAAACCGGGCTGACATGCTTTCAAAGCAAGTGGACAAGGATCTCCACCATGCGGGCAGGCAAGGTATCACATAAGTGATGACAGATGATGATGGTCACGAGCGCAAGGTACAAGGGAGAGATTTGTTGAATATTTTTGCCCCTTGTTCAGTGTTGTAGGATGGATCAAGAATGCTCTACATCTTGTGGAGGTATGATCCCTAGATTTGTTGTAGTGTGACTCAACTATGCTCTGTCTCTTGTGAGATATGACCTGTGAGTACACATGAGTGAGTGACTACCTTGGCCATTTTGTTCATTTGTCCCAGTGAGAGGTCATGAGGTCGATCCTGACCCCATACACATCTTGTTTGCAGTGGAAGCTTCCAAGAAAGAATGTCTGTAGCTTCTTGGACGCTCCATGGTTGGTCTGTCACCTTGACACTAGGATGCTTATGTGTCAAGCCCAAAGTGCAAGTCTATTGGTGATGTGGCTGGTTTAGGCAACTTCCTTGGACTGTGTTTTTGAGTTCTAGGACAGGACAGACAGCTATAAAAGGACTTGTCTTGCATGCTGATCAATTAACCCTTGCTTGATTCTCTCTTGCGTACTGACAACTTGAGCTCTTCTTGAGATGTAATGCTAAGGCATTAATACTCTTGAAGGTGAAGTGTATGCGTGATTAATTTTGGGGTGCATGACACATGTCAACAAAGGAAGAAGGCTTGAAGACCTTTGTGAGATTTTTGGTTTTGCGGCTTCTCTGCCAGAGGTGATTAGCTCAGTAGCTAACAAAAGGAAGGGGCGAGCCCCCCCTTCTCCCTTGTTTGTGGCGCCGAAAGCGCCAAGGGAGAGGAAAGGGATGTGTCCCTCTCCTCTCCCCCTAAGGCGTCGTCGATGCCATGAACGCGGGGGAGGGGGAGGAACAAGCCTCTCCTCCCCAGTGGCACCGTTGGCGCCATGAGCGAGGGGAGAGAGGGGAAGAGTCTCTTCCCCCCCCTTCCCCATCGTCCATGATGACGGCTGCGCCAAGGGGGGGCAGGTGAGGGGAGAGGCTCCTCCCTCCCCCCCCTCAACCATGGCGCCAGCTGTGCCAAGGGGGGCGGATTAGGGGAGAGTGTTTTGCCCCACGCTCGTCCATGGCGTCGGCTACGCCAAGGGGCATTGAGGGAAGCTTCTCCTCCCCTCACCCCCCTCCCTTCATCCATGGGGAAGGCGAGGGGGATTCCCTCCCTCACCTCCCCCCTCTTTCCGGGTCGACTGTCCAAGGAGGAGAGGAGACAATCTCTCCCCCCTCCCCCCTCCTCCTCACGAGGGTTGACAACCCAAGGGGGAGGCAAGGAGGCGGACTTCCACCTCCGCCCCCTCACCTGGGCTAACGACCCAAGAAGGAAGGAGGGAAGAAAGTTTCCTCCCTATTTCCCTATACGATGGCGGCATGGCCCCGCAGACAATGCATACAGACATGTCTACGCAACTAACATCGTATCAACGTGTGCAAGTAGCATAATTGGTAGTTGAATGCTTGTGAGGCCGAGGGATACTAGCTCAAACTTGGTGACGACCACTGTTCCCTTTCTTCTGCAAAATACTCTCTGTTTAGAACGCACTGGTTCTACACAAACATGAGGGCAAGTCCTTTGTTTGGTATCCATTTTGGACACTGTAAAAACCAGTTTGAAGCTCATACTGAGCTCTAAGAAATTTCGATCTCCAAGTGTCACTAGAACTAGAGGCAAGGACAACTTCCTCGGTTGGACCCGAGGTTTGGGCTTGTTGGCCGCGGGTTCATCACTGTAAAAAAAGCCATGGAGCTCATTCTGAACTCGTAAATGTATTGAGAAGTTCTCAATCATTTTTCTTCAATGTTTTTCTGTTCATGGAAAAGGAGAAGACCGACAGTTTTCCTAACACATAACTGGGTGATGCTCGGAAGATTGCAAGCGTAAAACGAAAAAGGCACTTGACGTGCCACAATTTCGTTCAATTTTATGAATCCTCAAGTTCAGAAATTCTTGATGAAAATTTAAAGGAACAACAACCGTGTTGCAACCACTCAATGACTTTCCTACCCGCCAAAAAAATGTGAAATGTGTGGATAGCACAAAACGAGTGTCGTTGCACGCTTGCAGGTGTGTCAACCACATCATCAACATAAGTGCCAATTGCGCTACGGGCAACAGCACAAGTGTTGGTTGCAGAAGTTTTGTCGGTGTCGAACACACCACCAAAAAAGTGCCAGTTGCACTTTAGTCTTGGATGCCCAAATCATTCTTGATGCTAGTGCCGAACACACTGCTCAAGGTCTACGGAGATGTGACCAAAACAAGTGCCGATTGCGTATCTACGTTGGTGCCAATTGCACCAAGGACACTGGATAAGTCATTTGTGCTTCGATTTTTGCTAAGAAGAAGATGTTAGTGCTGATCGTACCCAACATACACGCGATGGTGAGAGTCCCCAATTCCACTGATTTGACAAGTGCCAATTGCTCTTGGAACATAACCAACATGGAAGATGCAATTGTATCATCCACGCAAGTGCCACATGCACAGTTACCATGAGAGTTGAATGAATGACCGACAAGTGCATTGATTCCATCGTTGACACAAGTGTTGAATGCACCATTGTCGGAAACACCACCTACACAATTGACAAAAGCTATGGCTTGCACTTTTTTCATGGGTGCCGAATGCACCAGTGATGCAAGTGCAAAATGCACTATGGCCATGAGTTCCGGTTGGACTAGCTATGCTAGTGCTAAACGCACTATGACCATGAGTTCCGATTGGACTAGCTACGCTAGTGTTGATGGTACAACACATGTTATAAGATGCGGATTGCAACGATAACATGGGTGCCGGTCGCACCCCGTTGTATCAACTAGAAAAAAATAGCCAACTTGTTGACTCGTCATGCTAGCTTGCAGTAGACCACCAAACAAAAACTTACGATCTATGCGTGGAGTGGTTTTGTGGGCAAGTGTGTCAAGTGCAACATTCGAAGTGGAAGAAATGCGTCACTTGGCGTTTGTAAGGCATCTCGACGAAGTCAAGGATGGTCATACTGTCAAATTCTTCAAATGGAGAACCAACAGGCATGGCTAGAAACAATCACAGAAGGCTGTGGTTATCAGATGTATGCCTGAACGATGTAGAAAAAACACTGTGATTTCAGTCGTCACTGACAATGATGACTATTTGAAGTTAAAAACTCCACCCTGCCGATAGTAGTATGAAAAGATACTTCCGAAAGAAGTACAAACCAAAATTCAGACGGATAAATCACATGTGTGAAGAGGACGATTTCCTCAGATTTGGACCATGTTAAAGGTGGAAAAAATCCTTCTTATCCGTAGATGGAACGTGCTACAAAAGCCTCATCGATTGAGCACCAGTTCCAAAAAAACTGCACGGCTTGCATGACCTCAGGAGGTCAGAGCGCATGACCAAGTGTTAGAGACAAACCTCTTCTCAATGGGTCAAGGTATGAAATTCATACCATGGTACTTCAGCCTTGTGAAATTGGGTACACGGCATGCATAGAAAACGTGCACGACATGCACAAAACCCTTATCCACGAACTTTTTGTGCATTGATCAGGACATCAAGTTATGGATAGGTTAGTCGGACAAATGATTACAACGGTTTTGTGATATTTGATAAAGCTGATGATATCAGCCAATGTTTTGGATAGAAGATGGCGACACCATTTCACCAAACAAGTGGTTTGGTAGGCACAGAACGTGGTCTACAACAGTCGCACATCCCATTGCACTATAATATTTAAAATCCAATGTGATCGTTTGATGACTAGACCAGTGTCATGACTATGTCATGAGATGTTGAACAAACGTGAGTTAGCACGCCGACTTTAATCCTGGAGGATTGGCATCATGCTGCCGGTGCACAGTGTGTACTGGATGCATCAGTACTTTTTGGAGGTTCTGTGCATCATTAGTCATGGCCGATACAAACATTGGTCCGTGATTGAACGTGTCAAGGATGATACCTTTGAATGAATACTCAATGGCGAAACCGTCGACATCCTATCACTCAGTGACATATAGATACAAATCGTGGTACCCGACTGGTACCGACGATAAAAAAGGTACATGAGTGTATAGTTAAGAAGACAAGGATTATTGTCAGTGGAGGTTGTAAATGCACCGGAGAGGAGCATAGACTCTTCTATGTGTCCTCAACGGTTGAAGATGCCACAGTGCGGTGGTCGAAGACTGCAAGAGTCACTCTCTAGCGTATGACGAGATCGATTGAATGTCAAATGTGAACAAACTTAAAGGCAACATCTTCAGCCAATCATCATTCGATGAGTAAACATGTCATGGACATTGATAGAAAAAAGTGAGTGAACCAATGTCGGCGATATGAGTTCACCCACAGTTATGTAACAATTCCATTTCAAAGGAAACAAGAGACGCTGTTTTTTCTAAAAATGGATTTCAAAGTACTATGACCATCTCATAGTTTTCTACAAACCAACTACAACATAGTTGGGATCACAAAAAGGTCGAGGTTTTGTCTAAAGATTATGACCATGCAATAACCTATAAGCAGATAGCTTTATGCTAACAGCGTGTTAGCATCTACATCTTGGTGGTCCGACCGACCACATAACGAGTCATAATCAGCATTGGAACAAAATAATGACCAATGTGTCATAACCAAATGCTGATGTGAAAGGACTCTTCAAGATGGGCCTTGGGAAACGATATTTCTCATCATATTTTTTTGATGTCTAAGTTCATGACATCGTGACATCGTACTCTAGTCGTGAACATCATGCGGATGGATTCCGATTATGCCAAAGATTTGGAATGGAACCGCCTATGCAAAATCGATGTGCAAACTAAATCCAACATCCGATTTGTTGGAACCCAACCCATCTCCGAGAGGGATCACAATGACTACGATGTAGTCGAACCATGCCTTTTTGATCTGAAAGGTCATGGTGAAGTGAATCAAGTCCCTTGGTTTTGGGGATGGTTTAGTTGATGTACATTGCCGAATGCAAGTAAAATATGTTTTGCATGTTGCCGCGGTGATATCTAAGACTGTGGTGGTTTGTCAGATGTCTTTGATGAGGGCAATACCCTCCACAAATGCCTCAAGTACGGCATAGTAAAAATAATATATTGAGTGGAAGTACTGAAGGTACACATTAGAAGACATTGAAGCAACACACATTATTGCACCTTGGTAAACACAATCCATTGATGGGTTCTCAAATGGAACTGTTGGATGCTGTGAACCGAGGGGTGCCCGGTGTGACGGTCATACGCCGAGCCCTTGAGATAAACCTCCCCTCCTTGCCCCCTTGGTGTTTGGGCTAACCCTTGAGATGTTGCATGGCCCTCTCCTAGCAACAAGACTGCTGCTAGTGACTCAGGTTCCCACCGTGCAACTCTCCCGATGGCGTTTGCACCAAGATGCACTGCAAAAGACTAGTAGGATCACATGGACGTGTACAAGGTGATGCTTGGAGAACAAGGAGAGCTGGGCAGGGAATGAATCCTTTAGACTTGATAGATCAGCACAAGGCAATGTACAGAGTCTCTGGGTAAGATTGGCATGCGTAGAACAACCCCTAGGTGTCCTTATGTACTAGCCCCTATGAGCTAGCCAAGAGCCCCTCAGCGCTCCAAAGCCTTGTGCAGAGTTACAATTGTGCAAATAACACATGCATCATGTACTACGTGTTGCAAGATTTCCAACGCACCGAAGAATTCCTCATTCTGTGGAGAAACGGCTAAGTTATAGCCGTTTGAGTGCTCCACGTGTGACTACCACTGCCAGCACCGCCAGCGGGGGTCACGGCCACCTGAAGCGCCCTTGCTTGTGAATGCAGCTCCAGCCGCCATCCCCAAGCACCCATGGACTCCAATGAACCTTGCCTCATTGGCTAAGCATCCATCCAGGGGCGCTTTGGTTACAGTGGGCGCGAAAGTCGATCCACCGTGCTCGGGGTCGAACCGGTATGTCTCTTGTTTTCTAGATGTGTGTCCCCACCTTTGCACATCCGTATCTTTCTTGAACCTGCACCGAATGACCCGGTTCTTGGGTCATTTTTGTACTCTGTTTCACATTGAATACAATGAGAGTATCAAAACATGCACCTCACATCAGCATGATGACGTAATCACCGCATCAACTGGAGGCTCCCACAATATCACCCCCCCTTTGAGGGCGTACTGTCCTAGTGCACTCCTGGTATGCTCAGAGGACCATGTTGATAGCACCGCCTCTGTAGATATCAGCCTCAGGGATCCAGCATTTGTGCTCAGGCCCATAGCAGAGCCATTACACCAGGTACTGCCACCCGTTACCATGCCGAAGGTGCTCGAGTATCTTCTCCACCACGCACTCTTCGCCATCCACTAAGACCGGTGGAGGAGGAGCCTGTCCTCGCGTCGCGAACTGCGCATCCGGCTACTTGTAGGCCTTCAAAAGAGAAGCATGGAACACAGGATGGATCCCATATTGGTCCAACAGCTCCAACTTGTAGCTCACCGTAGACCGCTTCTCCTTGTCCGGAATAGGGTCCACCCACCAAGGCATGAGCTTGTGGCTGTCCACCCCTGCCAACTGCAGGTTCCGCGAGCTCAGCAACACCTTTTGTCCCAAAGAGAACTCCTCGGCTGTCCGGTGCTTGTCTGCTTGTCACTTCATCTGCTGCTCTGTCTTGTGAAATGCATCTCGAACACCGCGCCAGACCTCCGTGAAGTCACTTGTAAACTGCTGCATAGCGGGTAGGTCCGATCCCGTTGCCATGTCTGAGGGACATGCAGGCTACACCCCAAACACTACCTCGAAGGCAGACTGTCCTGAAGAGGCATGCATTACTGAGTTGTAGGCAAACTCAGCCACCAGGAGCTTGCATTCCCATACCTCACCATCCGGCTCCAAGATCCCTCGCAATAGCTGCTCCATGGTCTGATTGGTGCGCTCAGTTTGGCCATCCGTTTGGGGATGGTAGACCGATGAAAGAGCCACACGGGCGCCTAGCTTCTTGAAGAGTTCCTCCCAAAACTGAGAGGTGAAGCGCGGGTCACAGTTCGAGACCATGCACTTCGGCACCCCGTGAAGTTTGATGATGTGTTGCAAGAGGAGTTGAGCCGTCTCTGCTGCCGTGATCTTCTCCGTACATGGAACAAAGTGCGCCATCTTGCTGAACTGGTCTACCATAACCAGCACCATGGTGTTGCCCGTTGCGCCACGTGGAAGACCCCCCCACAAAGTCTAGTGAGATGTCCGTCCACGGGCATTTTGGTACCGATAACAGTTGCAGCTCTCGTGGCGCCCACTCCCTCTGTGACGTCATCCTTTGGCACATGTCACAGCTGCTCACATACTCCTTGCAATCCACTCCCATTCTTGCCCACCAATATTGGCGCGCAAGTGTCTTCAAGGTCCTGTCGTGGCCAAAATGACCACTGTAGTGCGAGTCGTGGACCTCCTCCAACAATGCCTGTCGCAATGACACACCCTGCGGCACCACAATCTGGTTCCCCTTCTCACGCCGCCAATACTGGCCATCCGTCTTACACCCCTTCACCGTACTCCTGGAAAAGTCCTTGTCCTCCGCATACCCGTGCGCAAACAGGCTGCGGATGATTGGAGATCTTGCCAACACCATGATTGCATGCACGCCGAAGTCCGAAGGACGTGAAAGCACGTCCATTGGGTTCATCCTCCCTGGTTTGTACCGGATCTTGTAGTTGAAGCCGCCCTCTAGTAGCTCCATCCACCGTGCTTGACGATGACTCAAATTTGGCTACGACTTGAGATACTTGAGCGCGTAGTGGTCCGTGTGCACCACACACACCGCCGCGCCTCAAGATAGCACCTCCACTACTTGAAGGCCTGAACCACCGCAAGAATCACCTTCTCGTGGATAGGGTAGTTGAACTCGGCCCCTTTCAGCTTCTTGGAGTAGTATGCAATGGGCTGCAACCCCTTCCCTTGATCCTGCATCAACACCCTGCCGATCGCATAGTCGCTTGCGTCCGTTGCTAGTACATACTCCTTACTCGTGTCCGGATGCACCAAAATTGGGACTTGACATAGGGCAACTTTCATTGCACCAAATGCTTGCCCGTCCTTACCAACCCTCTTCCATTGGTGCCCCTTTTTGAGCAAGTCTGTCAAGGATGCTCCAATTGCCGCATGCCCCCGGATAAACCTCCGGTAGTTATTTGTAAAACCAAGAAAAACCTGGATATCACGCACGCACGCGGGATCTAACCACTCCTTCACTGCTTCCACCTTTTTAGGGTCCATTCGGATCCCCCTCCCGCTGACAATGTACCCAAGGAACTCCACCTTCTGCTTTGCTAGTTCACACTTTCTAAGTTTGGCAAACAACTCCTTCTTTCTCAGCAGTTCCATCACCTTCCGCAAGTGCTCTTGGTACTCCTCTATTGTCTGTGAGTAGACAAGGATGTCGTCAAGGAAGATGACCACAAACTGATCTAAGTAGGAGTGGAACACCCAGTTCATCACCACCATGAACGTAGGAGGAGCATTCGTTAGCCCAAGAGGCATCACGAGATACTCAAAATGTCCACAGCGCGTCTGAAACGCGGTCTTTTCCACATCCTCCTTTGCAATACGGATTTGGTGGTACCCCGACCTCAGGTCCGGTTTGCTGAAAACGCGTGCACCTGGTAGCTGGTCGAACAACTCCTCGGCCTGTGGCAATGGGTAGCGTTTCTTCACCGTGATGTTGTTGAGCGCTCGGTAGTCTACGCACATCCGCAGCTCTCCTGACTTCTTCTTGAGAAACAGCACTGGTGCCACGTATGGAGACACTGACGGACGAATGAAGCCATAAATCTCCAACTCCCCCAACTACTTCTTGAAATGCGCAAGCTCCTCGTCGCTCATGCGGTTGTAAGAACGCACCGTTGGTGACGACCCTGCCACCACATTGATCTTGTGGTCAATGTCACACCACGGCGGCAACCCCTTTGGAAACTCCTCCAAACGAATGCCCCCAAACTCCTTGAGCACCTCCCCAGCACCAGGAGGCAACTTTGGAGCTCTCGCGCCTTCAACTGGCTGCCCCTCTGCTGCTTCAACTGCTGCAATCTGCTGCTCTGCTGCTTTTTGTGGATGTACCCATGCCAAGTAAACCTGGCCACCCTTGCACTCGCACCGCTTCAACTGCTACAAGTTGATGACCCGCAGCTACTTCCACGCTTCCTCTACATCCGACTCCTTCCCCTCACCCCGCCACGACACCAAAGTGAGATTTTTCCCCCCTGCCTTCACGACCACCCGGTTGCACCTCCAATCCACCTCCGGATTCCAGACGTGCAACTAATCCCGGCCGATCAAGCAATTGTAATAATCCATAGTGCAAGTGTGGAACTCCATGAAGTACACCAACTCACCCATATGGACCTTGTGCTTCACGAGAGGCCTGCCGCACTCCACCACCCCGGACATTTGCCGTGCCTTGGCCGACATCCTTGGCAGCCGTGCAAGCTCTAGCCTTGTTGCCAACCTGTCGTTGAAGAAGCTATGGCTCATGCCGCCGTCTAGCAGCCCGCGTAGCTTCCTCCGATCCTTGAAATTCCCCTCCAAAATCTCAGGAACCAGCTCAAGGATGATCCCTAGAAACTGCCGGGTCTCACCTTCATTCCGCAACAGTACTTGAGGCAACTCCTTAAGCGGTAAAAGCCTTTCAGGGCTGGTGCTGTCCCTTGCAGATGAAATACTTGCAGCAGCAGGTCGTCCCCTCATCACTGCTGCTGCCTGTTTCCCTGATGTGCCTTGCGCTTGGGGCGATTGCGCTTGCAATGACCCTCCTCACCACAAGCCCAGCACCTGCCTCTCGGTCCTTGCTGTCTGCCCGTGCCCCGCTGTCCAGCTTGGATTGCATCCACCTCTATAGGCACACCCTGACCCAGCTGCTCTACCCGTGGTTGTGTTGTATAGCTGGTCCGGCCCACATTGTAGCTTAACGTGTCGATGCGCTCCGCCGCCGAGATCAACTCTGCAAAGGTCTGCAACCCGAGCACCTCGAGTTCTTGTTGGACGTGCGGCTTAAAGCACTCATGGTAGCGGTCGTATGCCTCTGCATCCAAGAGGTCAACAATCTGCGCCGCCAAAGCCATGAGGCGTGTAGTGTAGTCCTGGAACGATCCGCCTTGCTTGACGTGCTTGATCTTGTCACATGCGACTCGGCTGCCATTGAGGAGGTCGAAACGCGCCCTGAGCATCGTCTTGAACTGCTCCCACATCTCTGTCTTCTACGTCAATGACCGCACACCAAACTACACTTCTCGCCCCACTGGTAGACTGAGCAATGGCTGAAGCTGTGCCCCAGCCTCCAAACCGTCCGGCAACCCAGCGGCGTTCCGCCGGCACAATGCCGACCACCACTGCAGCGCCTTTCCCTTGAGCAGCGTAGGTGCATACTCCACTCTTATGGCATCGTCTCCCATGGGAACGCCCAATGCCGTGAAATGCAAGCTCACTGTGAAGAGCCACTCACAGGAAGTTCCCTTGCCGGTGTAGAACTCCAGCTCCTTTGGCTTGGGGCGCCAAAAAGAAGGTGCGGATGCCAATGCAACACCCCCAAATGCACTGCTCCTTGGCCAACGTACCTCACCTCAACCTCCGCATGCATCTGCTTATTCTCTTGGCGTAACTCATCAAGAGAACGCCGGATCTGCTCCATGAGATAGGTCAGGTCATACGCCGCGGCTGCCATGCTTCTGGTTGTGATGAAGAAATTTTGGGCCAACGAAGTTGTGGCAAATCTGCTGCCTCCCTTGGGTCCTCACAAAGCCGAACGAACGTCCACTTGCTCTGATACCAAATGTGAACCGAGGAGCACACACCGTGATGGTCACATTCTGAGCCCTTGAGATAAACCTCCCACCCTTGACCCGTTGGTGTGTGGCCCAACCCTTGAGATGTCGCACGGCCCTCTCCTAGCAGCAACACCGCTGCTAGTGACTGAGGTTCCTGCCGTGCAACTCTCCCGGTAGCATTTGCACCAAGGTGCGCTGCGGAAGACTTGTAGGATGGAATGGACGTGTGCAAGGTGATGCTTTGAGAACAAGGAGAGTTGGGCAGGCAATGAATCTTTCAGACTTGATAGATTGGTACAAGGCAATATGCCGAGTCTCTGGATAAGATTGACATACCTAGAACAATACCTAGGCGTCCTTATGTACCAGCCCCTATGAGCTAGCCGAGAGCCCCTGGGCGCTCAGAAGCCCTCTGCTAAGGTGCCATCATGAAAACAACACATGCATCATGTAGTACGCGTCATGAGCTTTCAAACACACAAAAGAACGCATCATTTCATGGAGAAACAGCTAAGTTATGACCATTTGAGTGCTCTACCCGTAACTGCCACTGGCAGCACCGCCAGCGGGGGTCATGGCCGCCGAAAGTGCCCTTGCTTGTGACTGCAGCTCCAGCCGCCATCCCGAAGCATCCATGGACTCTAATGAACCTTGCCTCATTGGCTAAGCATCCATCCATGAGCGCTATGGTTGTAGTGGGCAAGAAAGTTGCTCCGCCGTGCTCGGAGTCAAACTGGTATGTCTCCTGTTGTTTCAATGTACGCCCCCCACCTTTGCATGGCCGTATCTTTCTCGTCCGAGCACCAAATGACCCCGTTTTTGGGTCACTTTGGCACTATTTTTCACATAGAATACAATGGGAGTAACAAAACATGCATCTGACATCACCATGATGACATAATCACCGCATCGACCGACAACTCCCATAACATACACAATTACGTAACTGTAAAACGATTTAGGAACTAGTTGTTCAAGGGTCACTAGATGTGATTGGGAAGTGTTCGATCACAATCACATGGAATTGACACCTGAAAGATGTTCTTCTAACTTCTACCGCAATGATTGTGATCATGGTACATCTGTTGGGTGAATACCATACGATGAAATCTTTTTTCGTGGATTCAATCCATGGTTTTTGAGATCGGTTATCTGAGCTAACCTAGTTCAAAAGTAGTGTGCTTTTGACAGAGACCTGAGCGGGAGCCTATGGCACTCATTTCAGACAGAAATGAGGAGAACATGGTTGAAACTAAGATCATCTAGGTCGAAGCATTGTCGTGTCTAATGACGGACGTTGACGTCAATTGTGCATGCCAGACGACCAATGCCGCCTCCCTCAAAGATTGGTGCAATCTTTGAAAGGAAGAAAAAGCGTGCTCAGCAACCATGTCTTAGGACCTTCCAACCCTAAGTAAAAGCTAGCATGCAAGTTGCATAGGCTTGGTGGAGCTTGGTTGAGTTGAGCCAACCAATCCACGGGTGCTGAAAGAGGTTTTGTAGACCTATGCATGGTCATGAACACGTGGTTCCAAAACGAGAGGACTGATGTCTGGATCTTGGATTTCACGTATTAACAATGTTGCCGGGAGGTACCACCTCAACAACAACCCCTTGGAAGAAAATATGTCGAAACGACATGGGAAGTGTTGTGTGGACTTGGAAATGTTTTGCAGGGACGCCCAGTTGATTGGTCGCAGGGAAGCTCCTTGTAAAAGTGGAGGAGGCGTCACCACAACTGCTTGCTCAACACGTACCACACAAAACATGGGAAAATTCATCCTATGTACCCTCTTCTAAACTGGCAAGATGTTGTGACAATGTACATCCCAAAGGGCATCGACTATGCAATTGATACACAAGTGTGATGAGCCTTCGGTGAAGACTCACCAACACTTGTGAAGAACGTACAAGGATTGTATGTGTTTCATCTTGGTAAGAGCCAAGGATCACGCGATCAACACTAGATGTTGTTCGCTAATGACCATAACCACAAAACATCAAGTGTGTGGTTGATTTTGCGTGAACGTAACACAACCGTGTTGCAGATGACACAAGTTCACAAGTGTGATCTTGTTTGCGATTCTCGTTGCATGGTTTGTACCGTACTACTGCGCAAATTTGTATGGTCATTTGGGAAGGATTTTTTTTTTGTTTATATCGAGCAGCTGGATTCATATTATGTAGCACTGGCTACACAGGGGCAGCCTATTTTTGTCTGGAAATCTTGTTGGAGTCCCATTCAAATCCCTCAACCCGTGCTGTCCCGCTAATACCCACCCGCTGAAATTCGAACGTCCGAATTCGAGTGACGGAGCGTCGCGAAGCCCCCC